>SDVV010023674.1:0-12716 GCA_016164225.1 Gammarus roeselii
TATAAGTTAACTTTGGTATTTCTCATCGCATTTCAATGCTAGGCATGCTGTATTGCAATCCATTGCATGTCATGTTGCATATGTGCAATTTCAATGCTAGTCTTCTGAGTGTTAGGGATATTGATAACATACAATTTATACGATAATTTTAATGATAATAAATCTAAAAGTTACATAATATTTTACATGCAGTATTAGAGGTGAAAACCCCAGACATGTCATTCATGAACGAATTTTGATTGCCGGACACGTTCATGATGAATTTTTCAACTTTGATATAATTTCTACGTAGTTCGCTGTTGGAGAACCGCTCGATTATCGTTTTGACTGGTACAGTTTGACATAGATAATACGCAAAGTAGAGACAGTAAGCTCAACAAACCAATGATTGATTCCTTGGGATCGGGTTCTGTAGTACAAGTTCCATTGTTGCATGAGTATTATAAAACGATGCTATATTTTCTCCATATATTATTGGTTTAAATCCAAACGAATCAAAAAAGTTGTATTTGTAATCGTTTTTGAATATTAGGATTCAATGACCCATTTTATTAGGATCGCTTTCGCTGTTGACAATCCGTTCATTGTTGACAATCCGTTCATTGGATCCGTTCATTGGATGCATAGGCATTCTGTTTTCAACAAAAAATCTTATATAGGCACGTTCCATAATTGGATCGCTCCTGGATATATTTTCAATTTGATTATTATCCATGTATACTGTAGATAGTTGTGGAACACCATCCTTGCCGATTTTATTTGGATGACACCAGGAACAGGTTCTCATTCTGAGTAGTTGAGTTTCGCAATTCACTGTTGTATGTATGTTTGCTCTTTTTTCTAGGTTGATGACATCTTCAGAGTCTGTTGGCCTTGTATCTATAACAAATATAGTTCTTCCTGCAGGGAAAGTTTATCTTGTGATGAGATGAGAGCTGTTATGGGTCCCTAGAGCCAAAAGTGTTTGATGGTATGCTTGGGTGCACTCTCTGCAAAACGATGATCTAATGTTGGTAACGCAGTTTTCGTTTTCATCAACGATAACGTTTGTGATATCGTTATGCTGGAAGTAATTTCGATTGCGACCATATGCTCCGTTATGTGCCGCTTGATCAATGAGAAATAGGGCTAATTTATGTGGAACAACCCCGTTGGAGGGGGAATCAAATGAAATGGAGTTTTGACGGGTAGGAAACACGATTGTTTTGACAATAAGTCGATCGAACATGTATTCAATCATGTCATTGTTTTTTAGCGCTTTATTTAGAGCTAGCAAAGCTGGAAGGCATGGTTTAACCTTTTTGCACCATAATTTGCATGAATCAACTAAATAGATGTTTTCTTCATTGTCATGTTTTAGAAGAACGCTACTTGGTTTTGCCAGCTCCAATCGTATATATACGCTAACATCATCCAATTGATAACTGTTACTGCCGGCCACATCAAAGTTTAGTGGTCCCATCATATGTATACCATAACGTACATTTTCTTGAATCCAGACATTATTTCCGTTTCGATTGGCGAAATTCGCTGCGACGATGGTATCTGGAATGGGTGTTTACAGTGATTTATACATCAGATTCATCTTTTTATTGTTTAGATCGGAGCTTTTCATGGATGTATAGGCATTGAGATTATTTAGTAGTCCTGTATAACTGTTTCCTGCACACTGAACACCATTTAGGATTAGAGAGTGACTTTGGAATATGCGATGAAAAAATCCGCTAACGAGTGTAACATGTGCAGCGGCGGCCAACGCTCTTCTATCTGCATTTCCAAAAAGGATTTTCACTACTGCAGTTAACGATCTCAAGTCGACCATTCCATTATCCGACCCGGGAATATGAAATTCTATAAAGGAATCGACAATTCTACCATCATACATGCTGCTGATTGTACGTAGATCATTTCATTCAAATTTCGACTCGTTACTTGATTCAGATAAATATTTCTTGTTGACGTAGGGAAACATATCAAACACTCTTATTTCATAATTTTCCGTAGGGACTTCTAGCTCTGTCATGTTCAGAGATGATCCGCCAAGCATGTTATTGGTATAGAACCTCACCAGAAACTAACGTCAATGGTGCATGAACAGTGGTATTTATTAGTAATTGAATAATGGACGACAAGACTTCATCTGTCTTCCACGGTGCTTCTTTGATTTACATTTTTTCGTTACTTTTCCTGTAATCTTGCCTCCATCCATGGCTTTCTTTACAACATTCTTGAGTGTAGCAATCCCATGTTCCTTGGTTGATTGTCGCATGTCTCTCTGCTCCGAGTAATCGTGTGCCATGTTTCGAGCCATATCGGCAGCTGTAGGCAGTACGGTTTTACGTAGAAAAGGCAATGTACGTCTTACAAGACTGGCTATGGTTGAGAAGAAATCGCTTCCCCTCTGGTATGATATCGGACTTGTGAATCGATCAACATCATGTGAACTTCCACCTCGTATTTTGTCACGTTTCGCGAATAAAGCTTCGTATTGTTTGTACGACGGAAATGCATATACCACCTTCATGATTGCTAGTTACCAAATTACCTTATTTATATCCAGCGTAATATTTAAACGGCTCTATCTTCTTTTATAATGTAATACGCATAGGCTCGATCCATCATCCATGAACGGGATGATACCTCCAACACCATCTTGTAGATCGATGGAATTGGAATTAATATGACTACGCTGTATTTTTTATAGTTGACATGTGCACGCGTAAATGAATATGATTTATTAATTGGAAAAGCATCAAGAATATTGATTTGCTTGTCGCCCATAAAACTGCGTGTAACGATACGTGTAACGTACGTGTAACGTACATGATCGTTCATAAAAGACATTTTTTCGCTTGCGGCACCTTCACCGACAATAATATTTACACATAGCTGCACCTATTAAATCAGCTGATCTATCTCCAACAAAGAAACAATTCCCCGCAACTCCAGTATATTTGAATTGCGACATGTTTTGTAGAATAAAGGCATTGAACTTTATGCGTTGTGTGGAACTGTCATATTGAAACAATTTTCCTTCATCTTTAACGATTCGTTTCCTTAACAGACTTTTTCTGATATTGATTTCTAGCTCGAAAATGTGTTCTTCCAATGTATTGCCTGAGATATTTTCGCTAGGAACAAACGAAGCAGTTTCATGCCCGACTCTTTCATCTTTATCGTTAAAATAGTCTACGTAGGATACAATTTTGTACTGTTCATCGTGCTTTTTTTATCTTGAACCAGTCATTATATAATACTTCTAGAAGTCCTACGCTACACTCTCCCAGCAGTTGTATTCCTGGATAAATGTTGTTAGAAAAACTTTAGGATGTGTTGTTTGGTACAATTGGCTACTGCCCAGCGATGAGACAGAGACAAAAAAAATCCTCCGGTACCTGCATTATGCACTGGGTCCTACGTCATACTGACAACAAACCGCTTGTGGACATCAAAATACACTCTACCTAGTTGGACAATGGAACATACATGTTCAAGTTTAAATTTATTTATTTAAATATGTTCATATTTACAATATCTTAAGAACATTTACAGAATAAAATCTGAGGACGTGGATGTGCTTTCGTCACTCACGCGAGTACACTCGCCAAAGACAGCCTCACCCGGCTTACGTCTCTTCTAAGTTAAATCCATGTTTACAATAGTATTATCATCCACGACACATCGCTTCTTCTCTTTAGTGACGGTAGATTCAACTTCAATGGATATTTTGAGAATTTCTGGATGCCCATAGGCAATATTTGTGCACACATAGACATAGAAGCGTTTAATTTCAAACTTACCGAGGCAATTTTTAATAGTACGTACAGTTTGAAGCTGGCATGTTTCTGCGCGAATAGTTTGAATGGTCTCAGAGTGTATGAATGTTTTCTGGTTATGGATGTCTCTGTATTGTCCATGTCTGATTTGGGCTTGTGTCTGTTAATAGAAATCTTTTGCATCTGATTTTGCGCGTCGGGCTTGAGCAACATGCTGTAACACTTTGGCTGCAAGCAAATGATTTCACTCGGGTAGTGGTCGACTGTTTCGCTCTTCAGTAGTCCCAGCTGTCCTTTCATTGCTTCATCGTACAAGGGACGATTTTTGGGTAGTTGGAGAAGTTCATGTATTCAGACAGAGAAGCTTGCCGCATTTCCATCTCAATGTCATCCATACCTTTGAACTGGAGCAGCGACGAGTCTGTGTCCGAGTAGATGAGTAAGACGTTGTCACCGTATTTGGGTTTTAGAATCTCATTAAAGAAGCTGTAGACTTTTGCTTTGACTTTTTCAAGCACGTAGAATCCAACTTGGAGTGGATGTAACATTCGGATATTTTTTCTACTTGAGGATTAAGGGGTTCGCAGCGTGTTTTCGGAACTCGTTGGCTGTGCACACGACCTTTTCCTCTAGGCTTCTGTTGAGCGGATAGAACAAAAGCTTGCCTTATATACTACTTGTTAAAAGCTTGTATGAAGACTTTTCGAAGGTGTTCGTAGACTCCTGACGTTTTTGGATATCTTTTATAATGAAGGATTTGAAGACAGGTTCCAGTTTTATTCGAAAAAATCTATGAACCTTGGTGACTTCCAATCCTTGCCTGAGGAGTACTTGCAATAATTCCAGGGCCACGAGGTTGTCAGTTTGGGGCAGATGACTAGCAACCAGCTTACGATCTGCTCGTTTCCTGTTTTTGAGATATTCCGAGCCTGCCAAGAGTTTTTTTGTGAAGAGTGAAACATCGTCCAAGCTGACACTTTTTGTGTGACGCAGCAGTAGTGGCAGCTCGTCTGTTTTTTGTGCAACTTCGTCGCTGACTTGAGCATCGATACAGACAATGTACGTGTGCCAGCCAGAACAATCCGTGTTTACCAAGTCGAATGCTTGAATTTTTTCGGGTGTGAGCTCGTGGATTTCGCCAATGACAAGGGGCTCACTCAAGCATCTACCATAAAGACTGTTAAAGTCCCACATTGATACTGAAGACACAGGTAGTTTAGGGTTAAAGTCTTTGCATCGGGGATTGTTTATCTTGGTAAGACCTTCCGTCAACGTCATAAATCCGCCTCATGTATTCCTGACAATTAGGTGGAGTAGATCAATATATTTGACCAACTTCAATTTCATCTTGCCTCCGTAGAGGGCAGCTTGCATTGCAAGGCCGGGGGCGCTCACAAAATAGAAGGTTTTCAAGGTGTAGTCGCGTGTCATGGTCTCCCTAAGCTTTTGGAAGACTCCGGCCAGTAGCAACGTGTCGATGAGGGGGTAGATGATCCTGTTGTCACGAAGAGCCTTGTAGTTGACTGCCTGTCCCATTTCAATCACTTCAGCATAATTAGAGTGCGATATTCCTTTACCTCGAAGTTGACTGTAAAAGTCCTGCTGCGATGGGATGTCAGTTTGGTCCAGCACAGAATCCGATGTGATGGCCTCATAGCAGGAATGACCTTTTCGAGAAGCGAGGTCTAGAACCTTGTCACTGTAGCCGAGACTTGTGAGATGGGATTTGAGGAGCGGCATGTCATGGCCACTGCCTTCAGGATTTTGGACACGACTGTCTAAACTTGAGTTGAGGAACGAGTAGGAGTCGATGAACTTGACACCGTACTTGGTCGTGGCATCATTCAAGGAAGTAGAGATTCAGAATATTTTGTCTGACTGTTTCGGTAACACACGGATATTCGAGAAGTTAGTGCCGTCCAATCCTCTCAATTTAAATCTCATGTCATAGGCTGATGCATCGTGTGCTATACAAGGCATGAACCTAAGTTTCTCCTTGATTCTAAAATTGCAAGTAAAGCACAGAGCCCCAATATAGTTGCCAGATATCACTTCTTAATTTGGTCCGAAGACGCCCTCGATGTAATGATTATGGTGGCCAACTCTTTTTTTTACCTTTTCCTCCAAAAGTGTCCCCGCAGCATTCTCATGTTTTGCTTTCGCAATATTTTTTTAAGTCATGTTATGTGAGGACAAGGATGGAGTGGTAAGGTGTACATGTAATCATTTTAATCCAGCAACATATTCTTGACGAGACTTTTCTCCATCTTCTTAAGTGAAACTGAAGTCGAATCGACTACTTATTGCTTTACAATTTTTACGTCTTTATTCACTAGAGTATAACTGTACATGTCAAACTTGTTTCTGTTAACTACATGTTTTCCCTCTTGGCTTGGCTCCAGCACAAATTCAGAGTCAAAAAAACAAACAACTGATGGTTTCATTGTTGCCTGAATGGCTGAAATATGGTACATTTCGCCTTCTTCAGGCATACTGATGTTTTGCAAGCCTGTACTGGATGAACACAATATTACGTGTCCAGCTTTTCTGCTTTCATTCATCCCATGCATACAGAATGGACAATAAAAGTTGTCTCTCAGTCTCATTTGCCTTAAAGTTTTCATAAATGTAGTGAATATGGAATGAACGCGACATGATTAGCATCTAAGATTTTCACAACATGAATCGTGCGCTCCTCACTGGCATCTAAACTGCCTCTGTATACACTGACAAGACCCTAACCTTCCTTCTCTTTTGTGAGCCGATACAGCTTAATGCTAACTTCACAGTCCCTTTCTGTGACTGGAAAATCTTCTAGAGACACAGGTTTGTTTAAGGCAAGTTTCGGAAAATTTGAGTATGTGTTTTTGTACGGGAGGAAAGTAAACTCTGATTTACGTCTTATTTTGAGAGGTGTGTATTTGCAGGCAAGTGGAAATGGGCGATGAGGCTTGTGAGCGTGCAATTATTGTCTGTAGCTTAGACGTTAATAATGTGGTACCGACCTAGACAATTTTTGGGCCAAGTTACATAGTCGCCAAGACGTATTGTTCCATTAACCCATGTCTTGTAGAATTTGAGCTCTACACTGGTTACTATATTAAAGCTCCACCCACTACTTTCTCGCTCCTGTTTTTTCAAATTTAATTTCTAAATATACCCCGAGCAAAGTGGTCTTTGTCAGCTGGATAGCTTTTGTGTTTATCACCCAGTCCTTGTTATCTACAGATGCATCCTCTATTATTTTGCACATTTTAACATTCAAGATGCATTTAAGTCTTTGGAATGGGCCCATTTTAGATTCAGTGTATTCCACTAATTTCTCGCGCCCCAATGTAATTAGTTTGGATATGTTGACATATTCAGTGTATGGTATAAATTTGAATGTGACGAAAATGTTTTCCAAACTTCTTATAGAGGTAGGTGGATAAAATAAAGGCTCACGCGACGAGGCGAATTGATTCTGAGTATTATTCGAACCTGGTTCCGATCCATCAGTAGCCTGAACACCGGGTTGTTCCGAAGACGGAGCCGAATCATCAGTAGCCTAAACACCGGGTTGTTCCGAAGACGGATCAGTAGCCTGGGTAACGAACTGTACAACAGGAGACAGCGCCAAGGACGGACCAGCAGTAGGCTGAACACCGGATTGTTCCGAAGATGGATCAGCAGCAGCAGCAGTAGCACCGGGTTACGGGCTTGCGCTATGGCTTGCGGACATTGCAAGGCTTGCGCTAGGGCATGCGCTGGAGCATGCGAGGGGCGGACAGGACTCATTTTGGTATGGAACGCAGACATTCCCTGCACCCTCCAACAATGACGTATCCGCCATCACCATATCGTTTTGGTTCATCCTACAACAATAAAACGATACAAATTAGATTAACGAATAACGGAAATGTCTGTAAAACATTAAAAAATAGACTAACAAACTTGGGGAAAGATATCTCTAGAATAAAACAACAAAAAATATTTGTTAGAACTGGCAGTACTTATATCCAGAGTAGAACAACTGCGGTATTGCCATTTTATACAACAGTGTACGATAACTTGGGCAAGATGCTTGCAATACACCGCCAGAGGTCATACGCTGCCAGATGTACGACAACAAAAACCTAATCAAAACAAAATCAAACCAAAACAAAACGAAACCAATATACGTGTTGCAACCTGTATGTCAGCCTTCAGCGGTGGGGTCATATAAAACTGGCATCGCTGAGGCGGTGGACACACACATCATCAGCTTCTCGTCGAGTAAACATCCTCCTCCACATGATTGATCAACAAGCTCAAAAAATTGAGTTGATAAAAATAGGAAATCTTGCGGTGACCCATAACCGGACTGGCAATTTTGTGTCAACGTCACTAACAACATTTAAAGTTATCTTGAACATTTTGAAGATGAAAGAACAAATGACTGTTTTAATAAAACATGATTCGTCGAGTGTTTTAGCTGGAGTACAACTCTGAACAAATCTCGCTCGTATTTTTAAACAGTAAATCAAAACTGCACAAGTCCAGAATTGTACTAAGTCCTGACTTTTTAGTTAGCTTCCTCAGTCTTGAGGTTACGATGCTGTAGCGTAGCACAACTCTGTCACTTGAGCGAATCTCGGAAGACAAACCTCTAACGATGGATATACCAGACAGATAACGCCTTCTCAACCTATGGTGAAGATGTTCCTGAAGGAAGATGTTAACACTACTAATATAAAGTTAATTATATATTTAATACAAAATCATTTAAAAATATTTTGTGTACACTAACCTTTGTAATGCATCATGCCCGACTTTGTAGGAGTCAGTTTCTGTAGTGTGTTGCGGGTAGTGTCACGCATGTGTCTGCCACGGGGATCTCTGCCACGGTTGTCGAGGCTGCTATGCTTGAAGCTGCTGCCGTTGTTGGTAGTGATGTAAAGGCAGCGGTTACCGTACCTAGGATCGGCGTGATAAATTGGATGATGACTAGCCAGCGGATAGCCCTGATACGGGTGATTTGCTGGAGAGTACTACGTCGGTTTGCACATGAATGAAAATATTTAGAAAAATATATAACACTGTTTTTGCTCTATCATAGAATAGTTTGATTACAGAGTCCAAAAATATGTAGACATTTTCGTTAAACATACCTTATCATCCTTGAAGTTCCGGGTTGATCTGGCTACCCTCGATCGAGTTGCTACCACGTTCTGTTGAATAAAAATAGTAATGAATTAAAGAAGATAAAATCGATTGCTGGAAACATCATACGGAATTCACATTGGTTGATGTCAAAGATGTTGTTATGACTGATCTAACTTCAGAGATGCAAATAGCCCATGCTGATAATTACCTGGTGACGCCGAACGGGTTCTTGATTTCAGTACATCCTTGATAGAATACATCTGCAAAGTAGATAATGTATGTATAAATAAGAAGTTTATTGAAAAATAGTAAGTAGTGTTTCACCTGATGGGTGAGATGGACACTGTTAGGTATCAGGATATCAATATTTTCAACTAACCCGCACGATTGTTTGTGAACGGGTTCTTATCTAGTAGGAAGTGTCCTTGTTGGAAAAATAATCACAAATTACATTGAAAGCTTCGATGAGGTGGTCGTTTCGGGGTCAGAGCACTTTCCTGTGAGGAAACACGAAAAGAAGAAAATTCATACGGGATAATTCGAATTCGATCCATTATCCAAACAAACTAAATGTAAATTCCCTGTAGTGTATGACGATTTCGTTCTAGAATCAGAGTTTTTTACGTGTTATCGCAAATGTTTTTTGTCGGGGCCGACACACAAATATCAGTGCGATATATTTAAACTATTCGCTCTTCCACTAAAATCCTTTTTTCTTTGAATACCACATTTTTTATCCTACGTATGCGCGATCTAAATCAATTACGTTACTTGAGCAAAACATTCTCCTCAAAGTACGATATTGAAACGTTTATCTCCGTATACAAGATGCATGTGAAGCAAAAACCATATGGGCAAATCTTGATTGATTTCACACACCCAAGTGATTCGAAACTCTTGATTAGACCACAGATTGTAGGACATGAATTTGAACCAGTATTGCCTCTATGAAATATAATGTATGCCAGATTTGAGATTAGTATTGAATTAAATTAGAGAGTGTCTACTACAATCCCGAGGCTGTTGGATCATACTCCAGCGCGAAGGTCCTACATCAAAGTTTTACGAATAGTTGTCCATCTACAACAAGGCGCGATGTTGAAAAATTTATACAAGGGTCAGAGTCTTTTACAAGATTTAAACAAGCTCCCTTGAAATTTACCAGACGCATGTTCACAGCTGCGCGTCCCGGATCGATTCTATGTGCAGATGTAGCCTATATGAAAGATTATGCAGATAAAAATGACGGAACTAGATATTTATGAATCGTCATTGATATATACAGCAAATATCTGTGTGTACAACCCTTTGAAGGTATTACATTTAAAAATATGATTGCAGACTATGATACTATCTTCAAGAAACTAGTATGGCTAACAACTCGGATCTGTTCAGATCAGGGAAGCGAGTTTTTGAACAAAAGCTTTAAAGCCTATTTGATCAGCAAGAACGTATTAATTATTACACCTACAACAAGGCCGAAAAAAAACCTCACCTGCTGAACGGGTAATACGGACTATAAAACTGAAGTTAGGTAAATATATGCATGCTAAAAAGACGAAACGCTATATAGGTGACTTGCAAACAATTTTGAGCACGTACAATATGACACTACACTCATCATTAATGGGCCGGGTCCCCTTCGACATTTATTTGTTGAACGACCCAAGAGATATACAGGCACTGTTGTCCAAAATGTATATAATACGACGTAAAAGAATATGAGTGCCTAGTACACAACTAAAAGTGGGAGCGTACGTACGCGCACAGTGCAGTAATCCCAGTCTCAAGACATTCAGGAGAGAACACGAACCAAAGTTTACGAAAGAAGTGTTTCGTATCTCACGTATTAATCAAAAACATTACTCTCCGACCTATGAAATAACACCGCTCGATACTGACGAACACATCAAAGGTTTTGATACAAGCAGGAATTAGTTCAGTGTGGCAGACCTGATATTTATGCCATCAAGGTATCGAAGAGCCGAGTTAGACGAGGTAGAAAGCAAATCTACGTGATTTCCATGGATTATCCAGACAACGATCCTACGTGGATTAATGAAGGGTACATCGTGTCGTGATGTGTGCAAAAAAACGTACTTTGAAACGTAAATTGAATTTTATGATAAATTAAATCAACTTACATCATCCGAATGTAGTCAACTCATCAAACTATTAACTGATAAAAAAGTTAAAATCATCTGCGAAATATTTACAAATATACTAAGCGGGAAATGGGTTTGTGAAAAGCTAACCAAGTAACGGGTTACTAAATTCAACTCTATAGTAAAACAACTAGGCAGTAAATCGTTCGGGAGTAAATCTTCCGGGACCAATAGGAAAACATTATCAACCGTGCTTGGAGAGCTTCTGTTAAATTTACTATTACCCACTGCAGTGAGTTTCTTGTCAAATATAATTCATGGATGATTCGGTTTACTACCTTGTTCCAAAATTCATGATGGATAAGTTTACAACAAATCATTTGGCGGTAGCGCTACACCCTTATCTGTTACAACAGGGTCAGAAATAGCAGAACATATCAGTGAATATTGCAGTCAAAGGTTGAACAAGCGTGGGTACGATATGCTAGATTTGAACGCTTCGCCTGAAATAACACTAAAATTATTTATTTTCTCCAAGGGCTATATCGCAATAGTATCACAACAGAACCCACACTGGAACCGATCAAACAAAAGGAGACACATAATGGCAACGTTGCAGCATGTTTGCTTCACTATCTTAAAGCCAACACAGCACTTATATTTGAATCGAACGGGCTTGTTAGTCATCCCAATGTTCGAAGTCGTATTCACGTACGCGATCACCTCAAAAATTTATTAGTCAATAAGACTTTGATAAGAAAAGATATCAATGACGTCATTCAAACGATCCTGGATAAAATGCCTATAGCATTTCACAAAAATAGACTATTGAAAATTGAAGAAGAGGCGGAGGAGGACGCGACAGACAAATTCTGGGACAGTTTAAAAAAAAACATGGCATCGCAACAACAACATAACACTCGTAAACACTGTTAAACACTTACTGAATAAAAAAATCACCGAACAAAATTGACTTGCACGCGCAACATGTTCGACTATGACAGGGTGCAACACGTATGCCAGCGTATCACTTGAGGGAGGTAGTGCCTCTTTGCTATCAAGAGATATGACCTCGTGAGCACCCCAACACTGCAGTCTTGACCATGACTGACAAAATAACATATGAGAGTAGGAAATAAAAATGGTCCACTACCGTGGAAACACTCTTGAGATTCACGACACAACCGATAATCATATACAATACCACGTATCATAACACTGATAATAAAAACAAATATATATAAGTTCACTCTTTTTTTCTTACCTTTGGGGGATGATCAAGCACAGGTCCACTTCGAGCAACGACACAGAAGGCCCTGACGCGTTACCGTGATCGGTGCGCAAGTACCGTCCAAGGCTGCTCTCATTGACTAGTAGGGGTGTCGGGGTAGGGCATCGTCCAAGGTTGCCATCTCATTGGCTGCTGGGGGGTGTCGGGGGCGGGGCATCGTCAGAGCTTGTCAGAGCTCCGTTCACCCACCCATGACTGACACCAACACCCAAGGCGGTTTCGCAGTCATATTTTTCCCCCAGGGCACGCTTCGGTAAAATATTTCCCCGCCAGGGCACGTTTATGTGAAATATCTCCCCCAGGGGACGTTTCAGTGAAATATTTTTGACGTTTTAGACCACACAACGCGTCTTGGGGACGTCATGCTTATGTTGAATACTTATGTATACCCAACATATAACTATTTATATAAGTATATAT
>SDVV010023675.1:0-12716 GCA_016164225.1 Gammarus roeselii
CCCTCTCAACACCCGCACATCCAACAGCCTCCCCACCACTCTCCTCGATATCAGCACAAAATCCATCAGTGCTCTCTCCACCATTGCACCATGGGCCATCCTTACCCATGTATACTTGTGAATATCTCGCTTCTTGAACAAACTGTTCCCGACCACCAGCTCCTGCTCCATACACAGACCTATCAGGTTTTCTCCACGGTCATTTCTACCGGGAACGCCATACCTTCCTATGACATTCTCCACCATTTCATCTCCAACTCTCGCATTAAGGTCACCCAGTACAACTACTTTGTACAACTACATTGAAATTTCATTAGTGATGGTAAGTAATTATTTATGGACAGCTAACAGCTAATGACTTCTCATCAATGCATGGTTTTCAAATGCATTTTAAATAACGAGACATCGTCCGCAAGATTGGAACGATTGTCTTCTATCATCGTCTGTAACATTTATACAAATGCATGATTTGTTAAAATCATTCATTTATAATCATTAAAATTAAAGTGTGGGTGGAAGGGAGAGTGGAGGAGTATCTGATCATCTGCTGTTGGAAGGAAGATTAAGAGTGGAGCAGACGTGGAAGAGAATAAAAGAGTGGCAGGAGGGAGAGAAGTAGTGAAGGTGAGTGAACTGAATGTGGAAGGCTGAGCTGAGGAGCTCCAGCAGGCGTTAAGGGAGGAATGCGATAACGTGAGAGGGCAGGTACTGAGAGAAGTGAAGAACGAATGGGAGACGTTCAGACATGCATTGTTGAGATGTGCGAAAAATGTATGTTGCGTGCACCTTGTGGCCGGGTGCAGAAGGAAAGGCTGCGAGTGGTGGAACGAGGAGGTCAAACTAGTGCTGGCGCAGAAAAGACGAGCCTTTAAGGAGTGGTTACAAGAAAGGTCGGTGGTGGCCTATGAAAATTTGACGACATAAGAGAGGAGAAGCCAAATTGGACGGTGAGACCAGGTGGGGCAGGCGGTTGTGCCAGAATTTTGAGGAGAGCAAAAATGTGTTTTGGAAAGAGGTGAAGAGGGTAAGAAAGTGGCAGACCGAAATGGAGGAGGTGGTGAAAGATGAAAGCGGTCGTTGTCGTTGGAAAAGGTGGGCCGAGTGTTTTAACGAGTTGTTGATTGCCGAGTAGGACAGAGAAGCTGACATTGATGCAGTGGGTTGTGGAGCACGGATGCCGATTTCGGGAGAGAGACTTGTTGCGGACATTACTAGGGGTGAGGTGCAGGAGGCGGGTAGAGGTGATGAAAGCAAGGAAAGACCCTGCTTTAGACGGCGTTGCGACTGAGTGCCTGAAAAGGTTGTGGAGTAACGTTTGTCGAATAGCTGGTGAGGCTACTGAATCTGTGTCGATTGAGTGTCGATTGACGAGTGTCTGCATTGCCTCGCTGTATAAGGGTAAAGGAGATTAACATGAATGCTGCAACCCATGAGGTATCAGTTTATGATGTGTGGTCGGTAAGTTGTACGGGCGAGTGCTGGTCAAAAGAATTAGCGACTGTGCGGATGAAGCAATTGCCGTCGGCCAAGTGTCTCTATCTGTACGCCACGCATCATATGGCTGAAAAAACACGGCATAATGAAAAAACTCCCTTTTTTAACAGAATCTTTTCAACAACAAACTCGGGCTTTTAAAATTTTTCTTCAACGAACCAACATACGGATACAGACACAAATACAGAACCTAGGCCGAATCCCCCAGAAAGGGGGCTGGCTGACGGTAAAGCGCATCTCACACACTTATGTACGCTCACACTCATACAGCTTAGCCACTTTGTGCTAAAGGGTCCGGCCGGTAATCCCGCAACACACACTCTGGGTCACGAGTGCAGTCCAAGGATCCGTTGTCAGCAGCAAGGGCCGACAGCTTCCACTGGTTTACTCCCGCCGCATCATGATGGTCGCCCCCACCCACGACCATCACAGCAGCGTCAAAAATTAACCATTCACAACCATTCTCCACTCACGCCTATTCATTGCACGTTCTCTCGTCAATTCCACATTCAAGTCTTTAATTCCCAGTACTTGCTTTACACCATTCATCCATCCAAACTTAGGTCTACCTCTAGGCCTACGACCACTCGCCTCCGCCTTCATCACTCTTTTTACCAATCTCCTTTCATCCATCCTCACCATGTGCCCAAACCATCTCAGCACACGCAAATCCACTCTGTCCTGCAACTTCTTCACCATCCCCGTTCTGATTCGAACCACGTCGTTGATGATCCGGTCTCTCAGCGTAACTCAAGAAATGCTCCTCAAACATTTAATCTCGAAAACATTCAACCTTCTTCTCTCCTTTGCTCTTACCTCCCAAGTCTCAGCTTCGTAGGGCACAGTTGGGACAACAACACCCTTATACAACCTTCTCTTCGCTTCCAACCCCATCGTCCTACAGCTCATTACACTCTTCAGTGCACCCAACACTTTACACCCCTACTTCACTCGCGCTTTCACTTCAGTTTCCACTAGTCCGTCACCTCCACGTGGGAGCCCAGATACTTAAAACACTGAACTTCCTCCAACAGCTCTCCATTTAGGCGGCCACTAATTTTGCTCGCATCCACAGTCCTCGAGTAGTTGCTACTGTTTTCCACCGGAGTCCCAACGCGAAGTTAATGCAGACTCCCCCGTAGGGCAATTGAAGAGCGGCAAAGTAGGTGCAGGGTAGATTCCGAGTAGGTTTAACGCAGATTCCGAGTAGGTTCAACGCAGATACTGAGTAGGTTTAACATAGATACAGGGTAGGTTTAACGTAGATACAGAGTTGGTTTAACGTAGATACAGAGTAGGTTTAACGTAGATACAGAGTAGGTGTAACGTAGATACAGAGTAGGCGTAACGGAGATACAGAGTAGGTTTAACGTAGATACCGAGTAGGTTTAACGTAGATACCGAGTAGGTTTCCCGTAGATACCGAGTAGGTTTCCCGTAGATACCGAGTAGGTCTCTGCGCTAGTAATCATGTGGACTGTAATAACAAAATTTTCATCCAAGCATTTTGGGGTGGGAGTGGGGTGGCAGAGGTGTCTTGGGTCCCAAAAGAGCCCGACGAATCCCAGAAGGTCCCCCAAGTCCCCCGAGCCCCCTCGTCTCAGCTCATATCGGCTTATCTCGAATCATTTCGGCCGTCTCGGCTCGTCGCGACCAACTAGACTCGCCTCAACATGTTTCGACTGATCACGCCGCACCTCGACCAGCCTCGACGCGACCCTCGCCTTCTGCGCCTGGAATCCGTGGACTGCAATGGTCAACTGTTATACTCAAGCATTTCACGTACTTACATTTTTCTGTGTATGGGTTTTACAGCGTGGAGAGGGGGAAACAGGGGTCCCAGGGTTCAGAGGGACCTCAAACTGGTCCCAAAGTTTTTCAAGGGGGTCCCAAAGAGTTTCAAAGGTGTCCTAAAGGGCCCCGGAAGGGTCCAAGTGGGTCCTTCTAAATCCTCCTGGTCTTCCAAGTCCCCCGGGTTCCCGAAACCCCCGGATCCCTCAAGTCCCTTGGGTCCCGCGAGTACCCTCCCCCTCCCGGGTCACATAGTCTCAGCCAGCCTCGGTTAGTCTCGACTCATCGCCTCGCCAGTCGACTCGTCTCCACTCGCCTCAACCAGCCTCGACTCGCCCCGTCCCCTCCACGCAGAGTGCCATTCAAGACTTTCACTCTTCAAGATCAACAGTATAATTAATTCACCTTATAGCCATTTGCGCCCGGAAGAGCGCAAATTCTCCCACCGTAGGTTGGACTAGACTAACAAACACACCGCATAGTCCACCTAGGGCCCCTGCGGGCGTCTATGTATAGACATAGACATACAGCCGTTTCCCCCTAGTTAGGGGGGTGATGACTAAGCTAGGCAGACACAGAGGGGGGAGGCGCCAAATCTCCCCGCCACAAGACCGCCGTGTCCCTGCCGAGGCTCGAACTCGCGACATGCAGCACCAGAGGCTGACACTGCAGTCGGATACGCTAACCACTCGGCCACGGCGTCTAACGATACATAATTCAATAACTAATCCAAAATTGATCACCATGAAAAAAGGGCACAGATAAATAATAGAGCCCAGGAATCAGAAACAATAAAATAATAAAATGAAGTGTTAATGATCTATAAAATGAATAATCATCCATTCACCCCAACGCAGCCCTCGAGCATCTCATTACTTTACTTTTACCCACGTTCACTCGGAGCTTCCTCCTCTCACACACTCTACCAGACTCGGTCACTAGCCTACATGGCTTCTTTTCTGAATCCGCCACTAGTGCCCTATCATCCGCAAATAGCAGCTAGCTCAACTGCCAACTCCGTCCATTCGCTTCAAACAGCTCCAAGCCACGCCTCAGCACACTCGCGTTTACCTCCCTGACCACTCTATCCATATAGAGATTGAACAGCCATGGAGACATCACGCAGCTTTGTCTCAGTCCCACTTTCATTGTGAACCAATCACTCGCCTCACTTCCCAATCTGACACATGCTCGACAGTCAACATTAAAACTCTGCACCGTTTCAACAGATTTCCGCCCACTCCATACAAACGCAACACCCTCCAGAGCGCTTCCTTGTCAATCCTGTCGGATTCATTTTCCAGATCCATCACCTCCACCGCCTCTTGCACCTCTTCCCTGGTAATGTCCGCCACAAGTCTTTCTCCCCAAACTGGCATCCGAGCACCACCACCCACAACATCAATGTCAGCATCTCTGTCATCCTCGACATCAAACAACTCATCAAAATACTCGGCCCACCTCTTCCGTACATCACTTTCCAACAACAACTGGCCATTTTCATCTTTCACCACCTCCTCCTTTCCGGTCTCTCCCTTTCTCACCCTCTTCACCTCTTTCCAGAACATCTTTTTGTCCTCGAAATTCTGGCACAACCGTCTGCCCCACCTGGCGTCAGCGTCCCTTTTAGCTCTCCTCACCACCCGCTTCAGTTCTTTTCTCCTCTCTTTATAACTTTCATAGGCCACCACCGACTTCACCTGCAACCACTCCTCAAACGCTCCTCTTTTTTTGTGCCACCGCCAGTTTGACCTCCTCGTTTCACTACTCGCAACCTTTCCTTCTGCACCCGCCCAAACGGCGCGCACCACAAACATTCTTCGCACATCTCAGCAACGGATCTCTTAACTTCTCCCATTCTTCCTCCACATCTCTCGGGTCCTGTTCTCTCGCGTTGTCATATTCCTCTTTCAACGCCTGCTGGAACTTCTCAGCTCTGCTTTTCACATTCAGTTCACTCATTTTCACAACCTCTCTTCCTCCTCCCACTATTTGTTTGCCCTTCCACCCTCCCCTCTCAACACCCGCACATCCAACAGCCTACCCCCATTTTCATCGAAATCAGCACAAAATCCATCAGCGCTCTCTCCACCACTGCACCACGGGCCATCCTTACCCATGTGTACTTGTGAATATCTCGCTTCATGAACAAACTGTTATCGGCCACCGACTCCTGTTCCATGCACAGACCTATCAGGTTTTCCCCACTGTCATTTCTACCGGGAACACCATACCTTCCTATCACATTCTCCACTACAACATTGCCAATTCTCGCATCATGGTCACCCAGTCCAACCACATTGAATTGACCTCCAAAACTCTCAATGCACACACTCAGGCCAGTCCAAAATTGCTCCCTCTCCTCTTCACTCTTCTCGCTACCTGGACCGTATGCACTCACAAATACCTATCTTTCTATGCCTAACTCAACTTCAACCCACATCAATCTTGCGGACACCTCCTTCCACTCGGTAACGCTACTAGTCAACCAATCACTCAATATCAACACAACACCTTCTCGTGCCCAGCTTTCCTCCACTCCAGACTTTCTTCCAATTAACACACCAAACTCACATTCGCCCTTGCCTTTCAACTTCGTCTCACTCAGCGCCAACACATTCAACTTCCTCCTCATAAACATCTCGCCAATCTCTGTCCTCTTTACTTCATTCGTACTACAGCTACACACATTCAGCGACCCTAACAATAGGGTTCGGAGAGGCGTGGGCCTCTCCTCCCCCCCGCACGTCTTGAAGTTTTTGAGGAGGTGTTTTACAGAGAACGGGATGCCTAGCCCCTTCGCTCCGCCCCTCTAAGTCGCCTTATACGACACGCAGGGGTTACGGTAGAACGATTCTACTCCCGGCTACGGGGCGCCCTTTTAGTCGCCTTTCACGACACGCAGTGGGTACGTAGCAAGATTCTACGCCCTGGCTACAAGGCTCAAGAATCAACATGGTTCATCAAATTAAAATTTGAATTGTCAATTTTTGCACCTGCTACTCCGGACGGCTCACCTTCTCCACAAAGCCCCTCTCCCTTTCCTCTCACTCACAACCACAATCTTCGGGCCTTCTGCTTACCCAGCTACATCCTGATTAAATCACCATTCCCCACACGCCTCACCTTATTGTTGTGTCTTGCATGGTCCTTGGAGATGTCCATGACGAAGCAGCGCGCCGGCCGCTTGAGGTCGGAGGCGACCTTGATGTAGCGACTCCGGGACTCACGATCAGGGTTTGTGTTGTCCACCACCACACTCTGCCCTGCCTGGAGAGGTGGGGTGTATCAGTGGAGAGTGCCCGAAACACACTGGAATATACCGAAAACATGTAGCTGACGTCATAATTTGTTGCAGAGTAAGTGGAATATCATCTAATCGTACAGTGTGAACTAAAAATCGCTGGTCCTATTCTCAGAAATTACTATGGGCTATCGCAGGACAGGCAGAGCGTACTTAGACTGGCAATTTCAGAATTGAACCTAACACACAACATAATTGGAGCCCGTACTAGGATTAGATTAGATTAGAGTGACGAGGCTTTCTAGCGCGCTGGAGTCATCGTCCTTCTGGCGCCGAATGTCAAACCAGCAAACAGTGCTGCATCAAGTTAGTCGTTGTTTTTCTTCTTTTTCTACGTTCAATATAAGGTTTACTGCTGCGCAAAGTCAAAGTCCTTAACGCGGCGAACGTCTATGGTATGTACGGGTGACACAGGAGGTACAAGAACTCTTAAGATGCTGGGGCAATATGGTCCCAGCACTCCACGGATGGCAGTAAGGAGGAATAACACACTACCTACCCTGCTTCAGAGCCCCAAAGATCCACAGTAGTCCTTAAGGTGCGGGCTACGCGCTCCAACACCTGCTGAGGGGGAAGATGAAAAAGAGACAGAAAACGGGGATCCCATGCATGAGATCTACACTAGGTGTAGGAAATTTCACGCATGAGAACAGCAAAAATGGAAAGAAGAAGGATGAATAGTCGTAGAAAAAGGTTGCATGAAAGAAAGAGCGCAACTTGGCTGTTATTTGCCACCCGTAAGGATAATAGTTAGAACCAGTATGTGAATGTTTGAGTATGTGTCTGTGTGTTTGTGTGCAACGACTATTAGGAGAGTTGTTAAGAAAGAGTCTGAGACAAGTTTAAAAAAATTTGAACTAAACATAAGATGCAAATGAGGTAAATAAAAAGTCAAGTTAATCAGGATAGCGGAGAAAAGGAGAGATAGTAAAGAGTGAAGAGAGGGGGGAGTCTGAAGGGAAATGAGGGTGTTCATTCCCCCCGGTTGGGCCGTGACTCTGTGCGGCCCGTGAACCCAACAGATGCCTAGGGGAGGCCGTACAAGGAGCACTAGGTTCAACTACTGGTCGTCATGACTGGGGTCGATATCATAATTGGAGCTCGTGCTGAGCACATGGTTCAACTTCTGGTCGCCATGACTGAGGTGGATAAGGTGACATCAAATTATAACAAGCGGACATCGGGTCTAGACTATTTATTGGAAAGTGTTGGTATGTGTGTATGCGCATGAGAGTATGAGGTGCGTCTTGCCGTCGGTCAACCTTCTCCATGTGGATTTGGCCTGGCGTCTGTATCTGTTTGGTTTACTAACCTGATAGATCATAAATTCGCGGAAAAAAACGGAACCGTTTCGGTTCTACGACTGATGAAGCTGCGTAACGATTGAATCGTAACAAGAGCGGAAGTCAGTAGAACCGAGCACGGACGATAATCCCAGACAACTCGAGATATAGGAAGCAGCTGCAATAGTAGTGCTCGAAGTAGTGATATCCCTATGTTGGAGGTATCTTTCACATGCTTGAAGTGTCCTTCATATTTTGAAAGCGTTCTCTCCATGTTAGGAATGTCTTCTTTACGCTTGATTTTTTTCTTAATATGCTTGAAAAATCCTTCACTTGCTCGAAATAAAAAGCGTCCTTCAAATACTTGAAATTGTTCTCCCAATGCTTGAAAGTGTCTTCATCATGCTTTCGGGTGTGTCCTCATGCTTGAAAGCGTCCTCCCTACACTCGGGTGTGTCCATCCACGCATGAAAGTGACCTTCCCATGTTCGAGTGTGTCCTCCTCATGCCCGAGTATCTTTTCCATGCTCGAGTGTGTCCACCCAATGTTCGAATGTGTTCTCCTCATGCTCAAGTGTCTTCCTCATACTCGAGTGTGTCTCCCTCATGCTTGTGTGTGTCCTCTTCATGTTCGAGTGTGTCCTCTTCATGCTCGAGTGTGTCGTTTTCAGAATTGAAAGTATGAACACCCTTTCTTGAAAATCTCATTCCGTCTCGGGAGTGTTATCATCATTCTCGGACGTGTCCTCCCCAGTCTTGAAAGTAACCTCCCCAGTCTTGAAAGTGGCATCCCCAGTCTCGGGCGTGTCCTACCCAGTCTTGAAAGTGTCATCCCTAGTCTCAGGCGAGTCCTCCCCAGTCTTGAAAGTGCATCCCTAGTCTCGGGCGTGTCCTCCCCAGTCTTCAAAGTGTCCTCCCCAGTCTCGAAAGTGGCATCCCCAGTCTCGGGCGTGTCCTACCCAGTCTTGAAAGTGTCATGCCCAGTCTTAAAAGTGTCATGCCCAGTCTTAAAAGTGTCCTCCCCAGTCTCGAGAGTGTCCTCCCCAGTCTCGAGAGTGTCCTCCCCAGTCTTGAAAGAGTCATCACCAGTCTCGGTAGTGTCCTCCCCAGTCTTGAAAGTGTCATCCCCAGTCTCGAGAGTGTCATCCCCAGTCTCGAGAGTGTCATCCCTAGTCTCGAGAGTGTCATCCCCAGTCTCGAGAGTGTCATCCCCAGTCTCGGGAATGTCATCCCCAGTCATGGGAGGGTCATCCCTAGTCTCGGGTGTATCATCCCCAGTCTCGGGAGTGTTCTTCTCATGCTCGGGTGTGTTCTTCTCATGCTCGGGTGTGTCCTTCAGTTGTCCGAGTGGATCTTTGTAGTGCCTGTAATCGTCCTACACATGCGTGAGTGCCGATAATGTTAGTGCAGCAGGCCGTACCTGAAGCGCCTTCTGCACGACAGCGGCGCACTTCTGCCAGGTGCCGAGCGTGTCCCTGTTGGCGTGCTGGTAGCCTCTAGCGGCCAGCACCGATGAGGCCAGCACTGACTTGCCGGACCCAGGAAACCCGACCATCACCACCAGCTGAAACACAAATTAGGTAAGAGAGGTTGGGAATAAACTGCAAAACAACCAATGACATTATTACGAAAGTACGTGGTCAAGGATTCTGTGTAACGAAAACTTCTCAAGGCGCTATGGCTTTTTGTTGAAGATGGTATCGTTTCCGAGTTGCTGAACCCACACCGATCACGGGGTAGGATTAGATTAGAGTGAAAGGTATTCATAGCGCTATAGAGTATATATGTCCTCCAAACAATGATCTCACGGGTATGGAAAGAGAGCAGCAATTGGATCAAAATAGTTTTCCATACCGGACACCTATTTTATTTGAGCCTGCAGGTTATAGTTGATTAGAGTGTCAAGGCTTTCTAGTGCACTGGAGTCAATGTCCTTCTGGCACAGGTTATAGTTGAGCCCACACACTCGTATTATTTAACGTAAAAAAAACGTTGGGAGTCTTCTGTGGTCAGAATCAAAGCACTCGCCTACTAACGCGTGAGAGAACGCTCTTCTCGTCACTAGGTGTAGCCCTGACCAGTGCACGGCAAAATGAAAACAAGAGTTGGTCAGAATTTACTACACAGGGACACTAGAATGAAATCGTGTGAACGAAACTTTGAAGTCTATTGCGACTGCCTCATTCCGTAGATTTTGAACGTTGTAAAGTTTTGAGCTGTCATATATTAAAATAGTTTGCGGGGTTCGTGATTACTAATACATGTTAGGTGACTTCAATACACACGACCTCTCCTGGCTCACCTCGCAGAGCGGTGACCGGAGGGGCGGTGTTCATATTGACCAGCTGGATAGCCACCCATGAGGGAGCCTACATGAGTCACACGGATCAACCAAGATGTCTTGACTGCGGTGGCAGCATCTGGGGTTTTGGCCCCATCGCAAGTCCCTCAGCCCACCCTGTTTCATATTCTCGCCGTTGGGGATTGCGCCTTATGCGCCGTCTCTGTGGTGTTGACGTGGACGCAGCCTGCGCGCTGCCCGGGTCTCAGGCCAACCGACACTTTCATGACACCAGAGCCACGACATGAATGCACAGCAAGTTTCAATGTTCTGGTGTCCGCGATTAGATTGATGCCACACGGGTGGCTATTTGTTAACTGCCACACAACCCACAAAGTTAATCCAAATAGCAACAAAAACACTCTACCACACCACTAAGCTGGTCACCCCTTTATCATCTGTCACCTCTTCTTGTCTCAACACCCGCGTGTCGGTGGGTATCGAGAATTTCGGGCGGTGCGCTGGCGCAGTTTCCACCACCGCAGGTGGAAACCGGGGCTAAACAACAACAACCAGCTAGATACACTCATCACACTAAACAGCACTGACACACCCACTCGAAAACCTTTCAACCCCACCACTCAACCGATTTTCTCAGACGTCTCATTCTGCTCTCCCCATCTCGCGCTAAATTGCCAATGCGCGGTCAATAATCGTCATTAACTAGATTAGATTAGAGTGTCAAGGCTTTCTAGTGCACTGGAGTCGTCATAAACTAACCACTTCGGTCCCAAATCCACAATAAGTGCCCTCACACTTTTCGTACACAGAGAGCAGACTGGGACGAATATACAACATCAACAGAAACCGCCTCTCTATAAGACTTTGACATTACCCAATACACATCCATTGACACAGCCACAAAACACTTCACCACAGTACTTAGCCACGCAGGCAGACAACATATACCCGCCGGGTTCGTCCGTGGCTTCAACCCAGCTTTCCCGGCCATCATTAAGCGGATAATTCAACAGCAAAACCACCTTCGTAATTTACCCTCTACCAACGACCGAATCACTTAGATTTAAATCCTTATAGCGGAGTATATAAGAGGAATCCGTGAGCAGCAGACGAACCTATGGCAGGATGTGCTTGCAAATACTAATTCCCGAAACACACTTGCGAAAGGTACAAAGAGAGGAGAAGAGAGGTGAAGCGGGTGGTGAGGAGAGCCAAAAGGGACGCTGATGCCTGGTTGGGCAGACGGTTGTGCCAGAATTTTGAGGAGAACAAAAAGATGTTCTGGAAAGAGGTGAAGAGGGTGAGAAAAGGAGAGACCAGGAAGGAGGAAGTGGTGAAAGATGAAAACGGCCAGTTGTTATTGGAAAGTGGTAATGTACGGAAGAGGTGGGCCGAGTATTTTGATGAGTTGTTGAATGTCGAGGATGACAGAGAGGCTGACATTGTTGCTGTGGGTGGTGGTGCTCGGATGCCAGTTTTGGGAGAAAGACTTACTGCGGACATTACCAGGGAAGAGGTACAGGAGGCGGTGGACGCGATGAAAGCAGGGAAAGCCCCTGGTTTAAATGGAGTTGCGACCGAGTGCCTGAAGAAGGGTGGAATAACGATTGTCAAATGGTTGGTGAGGTTACTGAACTTGTGTTTTGCGGCAGGCGTGGTACCGAGTGGGTGGCGCAGTGCCTGCATTGTTCCGCTATATAAGGGCAAAGTAGATAAAAATGAATGCTGCAACTCGAGAGGTATCAGTCTGTTATGTGTTGTTGGTAAGTTGTACGGGAGAGTGCTGATCAAAAGGTTTAGACAGTACGGACTGCGTAATTGGAGAGGAACAGTGTGGCTTTAGGAGTGGTAGAGGGTGTACCGATCAGATATTTGCAGTGAGACAGGTATGTGAGAAGTACCTTGCCAAAGGAAAGAATGTGTTCTGGACCTTCATGGATCTGGAGAAGGCATACGACAGAATTGACAGGGAAGCGCTGTGGAGGGTATTGCGTTTGTATGGAATGGGCGGACATCTGTTTAAAGCAATGCAGAGTTTCTATGCTGACAGCCGAGCATGTGTCAGAGTGGGAAGCGAGGTGAGTGATTGGTTCACAGTGAAAGTGGGACTGAGACAAGGCTGCGTGATGTCTCCCTGGCTGTTCAACCTCTATATGGATGGAGTGGTCAGGGAGGTGAACGCGAGTGTGCTGGGTCGTGGCTTGGAACTCTTGGAAGCGAATGGGTGGAGTTGGCAGTTGAGCCAGTTGCTATTTGCTGATGATACGGCCCTGGTTGCGGATTCGGAGGAGAAGCTATGTAGGCTAGTGTCTGAGTTTGATAGAGTGTGTGGGAGGAGGAAGCTTCGAGTGAACGTGGGTAAGAGTAAAGTAATGAGATGCTCGAGGACTGTCGATGCGAGCAAACATTAGTGTCACCCTAAATGGAGAGCTCTTGGAGGAAGTTCAGTGTTTTAAGTATCTGGGCTCCCATGTGGAGAAAACTGAACTAGTGGAAACTGAAGTGAAGGCGCGAGTGAAGGAGGGATGTTAAGTGTTGGGTG
>SDVV010023676.1:0-12716 GCA_016164225.1 Gammarus roeselii
AGGGGACATGTGTGTTGGTACTGAGCGGGGCATGAGCGCGGCCGTGCCTGGAGCGGTGGTTTATAGTGTGGGCGAGGGGACATGTGTGTGGGTTCTGAGCGGGACCTGTGCTAGGTCGTGCCTGGAGCGGTGGTTTATAGTGTGGGCGAGGGGACATGTGTGTTGGTACTGAGCGGGACCTGCGCTAGGTCATGCCTGGAGCGGTGGTTTATTGTGTGGGTGAGGGACATGTGTGTTGGAACTGAGCGGGGAATGAGCGCGGCCGTGCCTGGAGCGGTGGTTTATAGTGTGGGCGAGGGGACATGTGTGTTGGAACTGAACGGGGCATGAGCACGGCCGTGCCTGGAGCGGTGGTTTATAGTGTGGGCGAGGGGACATGTGTGTTGGTACTGAGCGGGGCATGAGCGCGGCCGTGCCTGGAGCGGTGGTTTATAGTGTGGCAAGGGGACATGTGTGTTAGAACTGAGCGGGGTATGAGCGCGGCCGTGCCTGGGAGAATAGATAATAATTTTGATCTGTTTCAATTTTTGTGTGGCTTCTCAATGGGCCAAGAGAGTGGCAGTGCCTGGAGCGGCGATTAATTTGTGTGTACCTGAGAAAATGGTAATGTCTGTACTGAGCAGTTCATAACCTATGCTGTGCTTGGAGCGGTGGTCAATAGTGTGAACGAGGAAACATGTTAGTGGTTGTGCTGTTCCGGGAGCTTTGTTTAATGGCGATGAGGAAGGAACAGTAAAGGGTTGGTATTGAGAAGGACTTGACGTTGGCCTTTCCTGGAGCGTTTGTTAATGGTGAGGTTAAGGTAACGGCTTAAGGTTGTTACTTAGCCAAATTTGAGCGTACCAGAGCCAGGAACAGGGATTAATAGTGTTAACGAGGGAACAGGTTATTCATGGTGTCTATACTGAACGGAACGGAAGCGTGGCTGTGCATGGTTAGGTGGTGAACATGCGGTTTGGATGTGGGAACTTGCAGTGTGATGACAATTTGTAAGTCACGTAAACATTAATCAGTCTAATAATGTTACCTAACCCTGTTGTTGTTACCTAACAATTACAATTGGGCGTTAGGCTCATGCTTATTAAATTAATCAAAGCCTTCTGAAAACCAAATTTTTCTCACTTTATATTACATGACAATATCCACAAATGAAACCCCCGATACGATATGAATGAAGGTGAACAAAATGAATTTTTTCCCCTAATGAGATCAAAACGTTGACATATCTGATAACGGGTTAAATCCATGGCATGGATAGAGAATACATTAGCAGTTTAATTGCAAACGCGAATAGAATAAGTATTCATTCAGAGTTTTCACCTATCTGATATCAATTTCGTACAAGATTTGTTCAAAAAAGAATTGGAGCCATCTTTAATACAGCATTATTCCCAACGTATAACATATTCGCAAGCCTTCAACAGGAACAAACTGTCGCACTGTTGAGAGGAGAGGGGAATGATGATGTGGTCCCGTCTGAAGAAATCCTTGCTGACTTCACTCATCTTGCCCTATACACTAAGATGATATGGATGATTGAATACTCGAGGGGCAAGGCCACCCGTCGACTTGTATCCACGAACACTAAACAAGCGCCGAAATGCTCTTCTTATTGTAATGAAGTCCATGCAAGCCATTTGGTTATGAATTATGCCGATGTGAGTCCACCGCTGTTGAAAGGGGCTCGGGGGAGTAATACATGGGGGCGTTTGGAAGGTGATATTATCTCAGTACTCAACAGTTTGGGCAAGAGAGCTCTTCATATTCCAAATATATTGAATGCATTTGAGAGTGTTTTGGTTATTGTTCATTACTTTGTATCATCAAGTACGTGTCACGTATTGCGTTGGTGTTAAATGATTGCACTTTGCTCCAAATGTTTTGGAGGTGTGTTGAGTGCCTTCACAATGAAAGTAAAGAAGACATTTTAAATAATGAGTTATCACGTGTTCTGACGTATTCAGAACAGCTCACGCTGATGAAGCCTTGGTTCGTATCATATGTGTATTGTGATATTTCTGTAATTTTGTTAACATGTCATTATGCATAAATAAACTTGAAACCCTTTATCCTTGAAAATCCATTTGCTTGACAACTCCGATGCCAATCGCCAACACATGGAGCTACGGAAATGACCAATACATGACTGAGCTCTGAAAATCTTGAAACCGGTGTACGTGACTCGTGCCCCTTCTTTGCTCGCCAGATACTCGGACCAGTACAAATGACCTTACGTCGACAGTTCGACAGATACTCCCAACCGTGCAACTGATCCGTACTCCGACTACTGGGAACAACCCTCCCTTCCTCATACAGTTCAATGTGAAACGATACGTATCCCATATAATGGGTTCCTACCGACGACAGCATCCCATTCATGGGAGAGGTTCCCTATTCGTATATCATGGAATGGTAGCTGTTACGATATCATTTGTCCAGTGACACATTGTTTCACAGATATATTTCGTGAAGACTACTGGTTATATTTCCGGTAGACTTCTGGTTATATTTCCGGTAGACAACTGGTTATATTTCCGGTAGACAACTGGTTATATTTCGGAGAGACAACTGGTTATATTTTGGGAAGACTACTGGTTATATTTCCAGTAAACTACTGGTTATATTCCGAGAAGACTACTGGATATATATGGGGTAAATAGCAGTTTATTTAGTATGCTCATTTTGATTTTATCTGAACACAGTTTTGTCCACACTTGATACTAAATCCTCACCAGTAAGCTAGTAATCCTACTCCATCAAACACTACATGTTAAAGACTTTACTACTGCATGACTAATGCACACCGAATCCTGCAAGGACGGACGTGGTATTTTATTTAAAAAGTGAGCTTATAGATTTTCAGTTGCAATTTCATGCATTCGCATCTAGCAGCCCTAGTGTATTATTGTGCCCGGAATACTATTAACATGTGATAATGCTAGAATATTAATAACGCAATATCTCTTCATAATGCTCTTTGGAATATATTATGATTTAAACATTTTCACACGTCGTTCAGTAAGCAGGTGTGTATACTTAATTAAAAAAAAAAAGTTATTCACACCTAATAAAATTTGATTTCGATTAAAATTCACGAAATTGGTTGAAGTGCACCCATGGTCGTGCACCCATACTGTGCACCGACGTCCTTCTCTTTTTCACTCGCTACCTGCGGCAGGACCCGGCCCTGCTTCCAGGACTCATCCAATAGGAGACAATAGCCTAATGTTATCCCCCATGACAGCCATGTCTCCACGTGCAATCACAGCCCACGGAGTCCTAACAGATCCACCAAAAACACTCGGGGGAGCAGAAGTTAGAGTCGAAGTGGAAGAACCTGGGAAGAAATAAGCCGTTCAATAAAGTTCCGACTCACGAATAAAAATTAAATGAAGTGATCAATTTCACTTTAAAATGGCAGGAAGTTGAATTGTGTTGAAACGGCATTGTGTACGATATCGATAAAATTCGGATATCTTTACGTGGGAATATTTTTGATCTCCAACAGTCTTCTTCCAATTCCCGCATCATGCAATGCATCAAAAAATGCTTCATGTTGTTCTGCGTGTTGGTTTTGATCACTGCTGTCAAACAGAATGCCGATGAAATTCTTGCGGCTGTGAGAGTGAATCCTTTGGGCATTGCAGATCCCGCTTTTGACCCCGTCTTTCTTGCAGGTAACATCGCAAAAATTGTGCTTTGATCCCACCCCCTGTCCGGAACACAGCAGAAATGTTTTTTTAGCTATTCAATAATGCCAATAACACGAACGACATTAGCTGGGATGACAAACCTCTGCTAGAAACCTAACATATATCGTGAAATGGGCGATAAACGTATCTTTTTTAACACACATCTATTTCATTTTGCATAATCACTTGCTCTGTATCGCGGTTTTCATTCCAGAAAGTTATAGCTGAACATTTTCTTTGCATTTTAAAATTACCATCATGAAGAAAATACATTATTAGCAAATGAAACAGACGTTGCCAATGAAATATGCTCGTAGGTAACGACTGCACAATCATCCCTGAGTGCCTTTGGAGGGGATTTTTTCTTTCGAAATATTTTGTCCGCAACTTCGCCGAATCGGAAGAACCATAAACAGTTCATGGATAATTAACCTGGCGATAAAATGGCAGCTTGACGAGCCTTCAAAGAAATCTTTTAGATCAGGTAATCATTGGATTGTATAGTTCTGAATAATATTTCGCTAGTCACGGGTTGAAATGAACCTTTCTGAAACACGAAGTTGAAACAAAACCCTTGGTGTATGAATATAAAAATCTGTAATATCACACTGCTATTTGATTGGATATCGCAATTACTACCTAACTAATGTATTCAATTATTTAGTATTCGCATGAGGTTTCAACGAAGAAAGTAACCGCTTTTCAAAACATGCATTGTCAATATCTATGTAATTGCATTTCATTATTCCAAATTCTGGAGATGAATTGGAAACATGACAAGGCTAGCAGAAATGTCATGCAAATTGTTTGATTCCTAATTGCTTAATAGTAGGTGTCGATCTCACTGTCGTAAACACAATAGAATGTTAGGATACTACAAGTGCCCATATGACTTTTCAAGAAATAACTATAATCTGCAGAGATAAATTATACTTAATTACCGAGCCCATAGATTTTATAATATTCATATCAACAAACTCTCCCTCCCCGATAGCAATACTGTGGATAATCCAGTAAATTATTGTGAACCGTCATCAAATTCAATTCACATAACGCTTATACACTTATTTTTCTCGGTGCTGAATATAAATTGTTCTAAATGTGAAGAGACAAAGAGTGAGACATTTTCATTCCGACCTGAAGCCTATAATTGCAGATACATGTGGTCAACGTTGACAAGCCCGTTGGCTCACTTTAGTATAGGCATCGCGGACGGCGGTACAGGAAGTTGAAAAAAAAATTGCAGCTGGCAATGAAACTAACTGAAATTGTCTACTGATTTCTAATATTTCTTGAGGAAACGTGTGACTTCTGCTAACGGGGAAGTTTGTATATTTAAATTTTCTTTGTTCACATGTGCTTAAATTAGGTAATTATGTGTACTTTACAAACCAGCCTGGATAAAATTCCATTATGTCTGAACTCAAGATTATTAATTACACTTTGAACCTAAAAGACATATACGATTTTTGAATGTTCGATTACCAGAGAAATTACACCGCGGATAATTTCAGAGCACAACTAGTGGCAAACGTCGAGAGAATAAAACAGATACATAGCACAAATAACGTCCCAGAGCAAGCCCAATTACTCGAAGACTATCTTCTCACATGCATGTATGAATGCTGTGGCGCCAACGGAAACTAAAACAATGAAGAGCCTGCCAGTTAAATGGATTACAGAAAAACTGCGAAACGAATTTGGACTCAAAAAATATCTCAAACGCAGAGCGAAACAAATCATCACTTGGTTAGAATTATTTCGAATTCAAAATAGAAGAGTCAAACGAGAAGACAGGAGAGCAAAAATTAAATACCATCATGAGGAACTAGAACAGTGCAAAAAACAATCAAACAGAAACGTGGAATGTACTGAAAAGAATTGTTTCCTATAAAAAAAATCACTTCGCCTACTTATCCGAACACTCAAGCAACTTCAGAAAAGTTTAACAACTACTTCGCTGGAGTTGGGAAAAATGTTTTTGAAGAAGTAACCCAGGAAGCTTATCGAAGATTACAGAGCGACGCAACAGATACATGGAGTCCAAAAACTTTTGATGGAGACAGCGACCAAGAAGCAAATGTCAAATGGAAACCAAAGCATGTATCGCAACACGAAGTTAAACGAGCTGTATTTGCCTTGAGGAACACAAATTCTACAGGAATAAATGGCTTAGCCCTACAATATCTGAAGAACAGCCTTATAGTTACCTTGCCTCATATCAGCACAGTTATTAACTCCTCCATAGCATGTGAAACTTTTTCAGAGATCTGGAAGCATGCAAGAATAAAAGCAATTCATAAATCTGGGGACAAGAATGAACCATCCAACTTTAGACCAATCAGTCTTCTGCCTGTCCTATCCAAGATTCTAGAAAAAGTAATATCCATCCAATTGATTGATTACCTCGAATCAACCAAACTGTTCAACGACTGCCAGTATGCTTATCGGCGAAAATTGTCAACAGAAGACGCTTTTATGAGCATCACTGAAGATCTGTACAAAAACTTTGATGAGGGGCAGGTATCTCTGCTGATATTGCTAGACTTATCGAAAGCATTCGACAGTGTGAGCCATTCAAAAGTTATCTGACAAATCAGCAACAATCAGTTATACTCGATAACGCAACTATGTCAAATTCGGTCACAGTTGCCTTTGGGGTCCCTCAAGGTTCGATACTTGGTCCTTTGTTGTTCCTGGTTTTTGTAAATGACATCGACTGTGGAAAAAAAATCAAGCGAAAATGGTAATGTACGCCGATGATGTTCATATGTTGCTTTCCCGAAAACCGTCAGATCTGAATGCGCTGAAAGACGACGCTGAGACAGCTGTAACTAATCTGAAATCTTGGTATGGTAAAAATGGGCTCAAACTCAACTCTGAAAAAACAAAATGCATCTTGTTCGGACCGAACTCAAAAAGAAAAGCAGTTCCAATTAATTTTTCCATCAGGATAGGCAAATCTGACATTCCTGTTGAAGATGAAGTTATAAGTCTGGGATTATGGTTTGATCCCGATCTTTCCTTTAAACACCACGTAACTACTCTGTGTTCCAAGTTGAATGGAACACTTTTGTTCCTAAACTCCGCAAAAAAATTGAATTTCAAATCAAGATTACTGATTGTCCCCGCTTTAGTATTTACTCACATTAACTACTGTCTTTCAATTTGCGGGAAATGCACCAAAACTCAAAGAGAAAAAGTGCAACGTTGTATAAACTTTGCGGCAAGAATAACATGCGATGGTAACCACAGAACACGAGACCATGTTAGTCCTCTCCTCGAAAAACTACAATGTCGACAACAAACTGGCACTCCATGGGTCGATCAGAATTTATGAAGATCTTCTAGAAAAACATTAACCCGGCAGCCACAGGCACATATATTCTTGAGGTGAAAAGAACAATCGATTCAAAAGAAATAATAATACCCTGCACGTTGAACACAGGAAAACAGAAACTGCCTGTCGAGCTTTTTCGATCACTGGACCAAAATCCTGGAACAACCTTCCAACATGACTCAAGAATCTTGATTCCAACACGTGTTCAAGAATAGGCTTATCGAACATCTACTGAACGATCAATTCAAAACTTTAACTTTGCCCACAAACACAAGCTAAATGCATAATACCAGTAACCAGAAAATGCATTCTGTTCATGAGCATGTCCGAAACAAACCACCACCACAATAACTCACAACATTGAGACACCATCTAATCGTCTTTTCAGCTTTGACAGTTAAGCTCGATGTGAATTTAATTAATTTAATTATTTCTACCAATCACCGTAACATTTTTGGTGATACAATCATTGTCACATAAACTTTTATTGCGCATTATCCTCTATAGTGAAAGCATATTCATCCCATTTGTACTCCGGTATTGAATTTTTTTGAATTGTCAATAATTTAATAATTTCCAAAAGGTCATGGAGTGTATATATTGAGTGTTATGCAAATACTGTATGTATAATTTATGTCGTCTACTCACCTCTTCCTTATTTATATTTTTTTTTCTGCTATCTGAACAATATGTTAGTTTACCAACCCCATCTTCTCCAGATTTCCTAACCCCATATATTTCGCGATTTCCCCAACCCTATGTATTCGTAACTGTCCTAACCCCATGTGTTCGCAATTTCCCCACCTGTGTATTCATGATTGTCCAACCTCATTTGTTATCGATTTCCCAACGCCAGGCTTTTCTTTGCATAATTTGTTGCAATGTAAATACAATTCATTGAATTTTACCTACCAATCACCGTACCATTTTTGATGATACAATCATTGTCACCTAAACTTATATTGTGCATTATCTTCTAACTATAGCAGAAGCATATTCATCCCACTTTTGCACTCCAGTATTGAATTATTGTGATTGTCAATTATTTAATCATTTCCTAGTGGTCATGAAGTGCAGATATTGGGTGTTATGTAAATTTTTTATGTTTAATTTATGTTGTCTATTCACCTCTCCTTTATTTATAATTTTTTTTAGTGCTATCTGAACAATATTTTAACGCAATATGTTAGTTTACCAACCCCATGTTCTCAGGATTTCCTAGCCTCTTTTAATCGAGATTCTCCCCCCCCCTCTCCCAACACAATGTATTCGTAATTGTTCCAACCCCATGTATTCGTGAATTCCCCACTCCGTGTTTTCATGATTGTCCAACCTCATTTATTATTGATTTCCCAACAACAGGCATTCATGATTCTTACCTCAAAAAAATACGTTATCTATTGATCATTGATTATAATATTGTAATTAATAATTTGTTGCATAATACAAGAACCGGCGACATACTAGCGATGAGCTGCGACGAATTCAATTGAACTATTAATTACGTTATTTCAAATAGTGTACATGATAATGAAGCGTTATGTGTAATATAAGATAAATTGAAAACCCATTGCTAGACGATGTAATTAAATGATTTAATAATAATAATAAAACGAACTTTTTCAATTCAGCGGATTTGGTCAACTCCATGGTATACGTGATTCATTCTAGTCATTGGTATTGTGGATAAAGTCTACACCCTGGCATAGCGGATTCAATATACCCCCTAGTATAGTGGATTAAGTCTACTCCCTGGAATAGCGGATTCAATATACCCCCTAGTATAGTGGATTCAGTCTACTCCCTGGCATAACGGATTCAATCAACTCCCTGGCATAGTGGAGCCATTCTACTACCTGGCATAGCGAATTCAGTATACTCCATGTCATAGGGAATTCTATCTACTCTCGATCATAGTGGATTCAGTCTACTCCCTGACATAGTGGATTCTTTCTACTTCCTGGCAGAGTGGATTCAGTCCACTCCATGGCATAGTGGATTCAGGTCACTCCGTGGCATATTGGATTCAGTTTACTCCCTGACAGAGTTTATTCGGTCTACTCCCTGGCATAGCGGATCCAGTCCACTCCCTGGCATATTGGATTCAGTTTACTCCCTGACATAGTGGATTCAATCTACCCCCTAACATGGTCTGTCTAGTCTACTCCGGCATATTTGATTAAGCCGACTCCATAGCATAGTCTGTTCAGTCTACTCCTAGCATAGTTTGATCAGTCCACTCACTGGCATAGTGGATTTAGTCTACTCCCTGGCATAGTGGATTCAGTTTACTCCCTGGCATAGTGGATTCAGTTTACTTCCTGGCATAGGTTGTGTCTACTGCCTGGCAAAGTGGATTGATTCAGTGTACTGCCTGGCAAAGTGGATTGATTCAGTGTACTGCCTGGCAAAGTGGATTGATTCAGTGTACTGCCTGGCACAGTGGACTCAATATCCGATCTGAAACTTCAAGAGCATGAGGTCAAACCCAACTTGATGCACACATTTCGTCCAGCCAGATTCGGCCCCTGCAAATTAAGAATGTCGCGAACGATGAACACTTGAAATTGGATATACTATGTACTATTAAAAATATTTTAATTACCTAAAACAAATATTTATTCAAATATTAGATCAAAACTCATGGAAATTCACGTATGTGCATCTGGACTCGGTTTGGCTGACTGCTTGAGTTCAAATGTTCAGTTATCAGAAACCTCTGTTGAAGCAGCCCGGTGCTTTCCAAGATTTTATCAAATGAACGGCGATCAAAGGATTTCGTATACATGCAAATTCATTATTTAGTTATTATTTCAGTGTGAATTTCGAAAAAAATCACTCGAATAAAAAACATATCATTTAATTTTATAACAACTACTGTACCAGTCTCAATATACAGGGTTTCCATTGTTAGGCAAAGACTGACCTCTGAGCAGCCGAGGAAAGTCCTTCAGAGTCTCGATCCTAGGTTTATGGAGTCGTATAATGTATTATGCAGTAGCCGGGACTGGGGCCTGCATACACCATATCCAGAATACGACTGAGCGTGTGCAAGAGCATCAACCGCAGACGTACTTTGAAAGGTCTAAGGAAGATGAGCTGCTTCATTGACACCATGTTCTGGAGTCTACCATTCTGCTGGTCATGAGTGTGGATGTCACTAATATTATGAAAGATTATACCGTTGAACAAATCAAATAGCGAATGGAAAATGAGATTAGGGCATCAAAATGACTTCATATCTTGATTTAATGAATTTTGCTGTCACATATGATACCTTGAACTACCAGCTCACGCTATGTTTCATAACCAACCATTTATATTCAGAACGAATGGATTGATCTAATTCTTTTGCTGTTGCATTTGTCACGTGGGATGTGATGCTTTGATCTACCTTACTTGATGTGACTTGACTGATGTAAACCTATTCTGAGTAAAATCATCATATTATTGTCGGGTATTCACCTCAGTATCACGGATACAGTTCCTGATAGGTAGTGCGTTGACTTTAATTTGATTTGACGTTTTGAAACTTCTCGCACCAACTCCAGGCGCTTATGAGAATTAGTGCCCTTTGCGTCCTCTCATACTCAGTCGTTATACTGCTTGTCAGGTCATGGCTTCAGCCGAAGTTAATGTTTCAAAATTGGTCAATCTGATGGAGGAATTACTTTTACCTCACACAAAAACATTTCACCATCGTAACGGATATAATTTGGATGAATTCTACAAGATGACGCTGAATCGATGATGCTCGATTCAGACATTTTGTATCACATCTACTCAAAAAATGATAGCCTCAGCGTGACCTATTTATACAAGTAAATTTTAGGACCTAACGAAGTGTGTCTTGTTAGCGTACTAATGTTATATTTGTATGTGTACAAATCAGCGAGTTTGAGTTGCATTTATAATATGAATGATATATCCCGTGAACTGCTAAATTATTTATATCACATACATTCTGAAATAATATTACATAAATTTAGTACATGTATGAAGATGTGTGTCGCAAACATTAGATAGTTGCATGATGAATTCGATCACGAAGCCTGTTGATTTGCATCACTCACAAAGGCTTATGGTTTCCAGAACGTCGCTGACCAATTACAGTTACAATTACAATTAAAATTACCAATTACAATTGCCGATTACAATTACCAATTACAATTACCAATTACCAATTACAGAACGTCGCTGACCAATTACATAACATTTACGTTTATAGATAACGATTTATTGCAATCAGAATAACATTATTCCCTGATCCATTAGTAACACAATATTTTAGTTGATGGTAAAGTCATTCTTCAAGTCCACTTCTTTATCCTGAATAAGCTTCAGGTATCAAGGTCTGACTTTCTCCTAATCAGTTCTTGATTAAAATTTATTTCTTTGTTTTCTTCCAAACTTTGCCGATGAAATCAAATAACTCTCCTTGATAGAAAAAGTTCCCTTTAGGAGATGTCAACAATCAAGGAAGTCGGAGCAGTAAATATCTATTGTCAATTATACTTCCAGTGAAGAGGAGAGTTTCTGTAATTGAGAAAAAAAACTAACCAAACTTTTTTTTTCAATACGAGGAAATAGCTCACATGAGGACATAGTTGTCTATGTCTTTGGGGACTGACTGACACAACCAACACCTTCATATGGTACGATGTTTGTTTAATTAGAAACATATTCTCAATGGTTAAAGAGGATGCGCTCTGATCTTTGAATTGGTAATTTGAATTAATCAGTTTAACTAAAAAAAAAATCAAGGGAAATTGCACAACGGATGATGTTTATCAACTGATCATGAAAATACAACTTGTGAAACGATACGGGGATATTTAATATACAAGGTATGAACAACATATAATTAATAAAATTTCAATTAAACATGTCGATTCATTTCATCAAAAATCTGAGGAAGGCAAGCATTTATGTCAGCGATATATCGCGATTTCAGCCAACGCATCACGGTTATTGTACATTTCATGCAACGTATTTAGATCATAGCGGTGCACTTTTTGGTTATCGAAGGAACAAATTGCATGGAAATTCAATCTGAATATGATCGTCTTCGGTCCCTACACTGGAGTTCAATCACAATTGTTGTAGCATCCGGCACATATTACATTAAAACAGTGAATTCAATCAATAATGTTTCATTATTACATCAGAACTTACTTGAAATGCAATATATTGTAACACAAAAGCCTATTTAGAAAAAAATAATATTACATACATAAATATTCTTCAATTTATAGAAATCGAGAAACTCAGGGCGAGTTTCATATTGTTTTCCAATAAACTATCCATATTACCCAGTTTTTGTTCACAGACGATCATATTGAACACGATTTGTCGAGTAAATGGTTTTATGACATAACGATAAGTTTTTTTTTCGCTAAAAATTTGCTTCCTGAATGTCCTGAACTGCCATGCCTTCAGCTCCATTGACTAGACAAAATAATGATTTCGGGAGCGATGATCGTTTTCCCTGAGCCAATTGAGATGAAGAGTGCCCTTATGATTTATATTATGGTAGATGGAGAATCCGTAATATCATGAAGGAGATTGCGAGGGTTCCTGGTTATGGGCGGAGTCGTGGCGTGAAAATGGACGACTTCTGCTTTGCAGGTCATTATATATATTTTTATCTCTCCTCTCTTTCACTCTCTTCAAGAGAGAGAGAG
>SDVV010023677.1:0-12716 GCA_016164225.1 Gammarus roeselii
ATCATCGTCCGGCTATCTGACATCATAACATCGTCACGCTATCGGACATCATATCATTGTCACGCTATCTGACAGTATATCATCGTCACGCTATCTGAAATCATATCATCGTCCGGCTATCTGACATCATAACATCGTCACGCTATCGGACATCATATCATTGTCACGCTATCTGACAGTATATCATCGTCACGCTATCTGAAATCATATCATCGTCCGGCTATCTGACATCATAACATCGTCACGCTATCGGACATCATATCATTGTCACGCTATCTGACAGTATATCATCGTCACGCTATCTGAAATCATATCATCGTCCGGCTATCTGACATCATAACATCGTCACGCTATCGGACATCATATCATTGTCACGCTATCTGACAGTATATCATCGTCACGCTATCTGACATCCTATCATCGTCACGCTATCTGACAGCATACCATCGTCACGCTATCTGGCATCATATCATCGTCACGCTATCTGCCATCATATCATCGTCACGCTATCTGACATCATATCATTATGATATCATTTATTTTGAATGCATATTTATACCCTCAAATGAGACTTCAAAAAAATCTAGTTAAGCCTATGCCAAATAGTCAAATTACAAGGCGTCGTTGAGGATGCCTCAACAAAATCACTACCTCTATTACACGACACATCATTCAAAAAGGTCGAGAGAGAGAATCATTGTAGAGCTTTTGATGCAATATTATTAGAGCACAAATGTTGAGAAACACAATAAACCATTTTTAAAACTCCCTTGACCAGAATCATACAAGATTGAGGACAGACGTCGGTTCTTTGTTTGTTCTAGTGACATTTACCTACTCTGAATATCGAGCACATCGTGGAAACATCGAAAAGTGGGAAGAAACAATTTAATAAACGCTACAGGTATAAATATCATAAATATCAAAACGCAGCTTTGTGAAATTTTAACTTGAAGATGGCTTGTTCGTTTCATGGATGTTCGTCTTCATGCACTCACGTAGAAGCACGAGACAACACAAATTCAGTGCTTCATCCCAGAAAATTGTCAGCGTATTTGACGGAAACAAATTGGAAAATAAGAACAAGAACCATAGGTGAAGAGATTCAATTAGCATACCACAACTGAAATGCTAAATTGTTCGTACGAAGTATAAATTAACCATTCTAATGGAGAAGGACCTTTAAGGGACTGTGATGCTCATAATCAGAGTAAAATAACTCACTGTGTGCATTAAATATCATCAAAAAACGGAGAGAACCTTTCTACACTTCACCAGGCGAAATGAAGTATATTACCTTTAGAGAATTGCGGTTCCTTCCCTCAGACGAACGTCGACAGGAAGCGGCAAGATGAACTTGAAACGACCTCACGGGAAAGCGTGTGGCGGGAGGAGGTGGAGAAGGGGTTACGTCGACTGACGGGATATCCCGGATTTCCGTCGTGATGGATCAAAGCAGTAGGATCAGCGAGGCGGGATCAGGAAGCGGATCAGCAAGGTGGGAGCAGTAGGGTGGGATCAGTGAGGTAGGATTAGCGAGGTGGGAGCAGTGGGGTGGGATCAGCGAGATGGGAACAGTGGGGTGGGATCAACCCAGTAGGATCAGCGAGGTGGGAGCAGTGGGGGGGGATCAGCGCAGTAGGATCAGCGATGTGGGAGCAGTGGGGTAGGATCAGCGAGGTGGAAGCAGAGGGGTGGGATCAGCGAGGTGGGAGCAGTGGGGAAGGATCAGCAAGGTAGGAGCAGTAGGGTGGGATCAACGCAGTAGGATCAGCGAGGTGGGAGCAGTGGGGTGGGATCAGCGCAGTAGGATCAGCGATGTGGGAGCAGTGGGGTAGGATCAGCGAGGTGTGGAAGCAGTGGGGTGGGATCAGCGAGGTGGGAGCAGTGGGGAAGGATCAACGAGGTAGGAGCAGTAGGGTGGGATCAACGCAGTAGGATCAGCGAGGTGGGAGCAGTGGGGTGGGATCAGCGAGGTGGGAGCAGTGGGGTGGGAGCAGTGGGGTGGGCTCAGCCCATCCCGGGTAGGAACGACGAAGTGAGATCAGCTTCCTATATTTTAGGATGAAGAGCTTAGGTTGGTTCACGGCCGTGTGCGGTAACCCTTGTTTCCGAGGGTTCAGAATCGTCGTGGTTGCCCTAGGTGTACCCACAGACTACTGCTCATTCTAGAGCTACTCGTGAACGGATACAACTTTAAGAGAATAAAGTTAACTTATGGAATTCTAATTAAATCCATATTCAATTATATTTAATCCTCATCGGTTTATCTCCTGTATTGTGATGTTTCTAATTTTTTTAGTTTCTTTAGGGAAGAAATCCTAATTAAACTTAGTGTGAAAGTGCCGAAAAATAAAATTTTGCAAGTAAAACCACTCACAGGGTGGAAATTGGATACCCGGATGAATTCAGGACACGGCTTAATCCATCGCATCTGGTAGGACTTTGAGTTCAGTGAGGCTTCCCAAATAAGTGATTCGTTGAGTGGTGATGGAATTCCTCTACATAACTAGGATACGGATCTCAATCTTAAGCCCATTATAGTATCCTATTCACAGCCCTTTGCAGTCACCAGAGGCAGACAATTCCCTGCTGAACTAATTTTAAGTCGAAAAATAACCAGCCGCAACCAGAGAGTGTGACGGGAATAGACAGACGCCCTGTGGGAGAACAGCCTTAGAAGCTTTTAGTGCGTTTGAATTGACAAATAAAAATAGTTCCTGTGCCGGCCGCTCGACTCAGTATGCCTACACGCGTGGTGGTACGGAAGTAACAGAAAAGTTTGGAACTAATTAAGATGTTTTGCTACACATCAGCTCAAACTCATTATTGTTACTCTTAATTCCATCCATGAAAAAGGTCATACCACTTATATTTGATGTCAACTTAATGAAATGTAGAATTTGGTCAAACTTTTACGCGATCACCTATGATCACCGTCATCACGAATGGACCTGGGTCTTTAAAGTTACAGAACGAGCAGGTAGGGCATGTAGCCATGGCTCAGTGTCCCGCTGGCGATGGTTGGGTGAAGATGTGTCGCTCCTGTCAACAAGCATTGGGCTCTCACAGCAGAGACCCGGGACTCCTTAAACATGCACTCTTCCGGGTTGTTCAAAGTTGGCAATAACAACGCTTATTTCAAATCCATTAGATTGCGCTAAATGAACAATACAATTGTCTTGTTTCTTTGCAATGTAGGCCAACACGAATCAAACCAGACGTGGACTCAACCAGACCTTTCATCAAACAGATATCTTCCGCTTCATTTATTTCGAACGTGTAATGGCACTAGTCAAGACGTCATCAATTTCTGACCACTTTCGGGTCATCAGATTTTCCACTTATTTCTGAAACACGAATCAACGGGAGAGAAACTACCCATTCAGACAAAGGATCTATGATGCCGTAAATTATTGAAATCTTTAATGTTTCCGTGTGGTCTAACTTGATTTTTAGTGAGTCAAAATAAGCATCATTTAAATTTGTTTTATCTGAAATTGGATTGCACAGTTCAATGTACAACTTACTGCAGACAATATGAATGTGACCATCTAATAATTACTTACAAAGACGGTCACTAGCCCGATTTTATAGTTCCGCCTTTAACAGAATTTTACAACGAGTCGTGCCTTAGGTGCAATCAACCGACTTTAAATAACTCTGAATTTTTTACCCATCGTACACCGCTTCTAGAGTTCCACAAATGCCCTGATGAGTAAAAGAATAATCAAGAGTTCTGTGTTTTTCTTCATCAACATCGAGACAACACTGAAGTGTGACCATTTTTTTAAGCGATGTCGATAATTCCCTTCTTCCAGTCTTACGAATTCAGCAATCATTGCACACAACCGACACATTACACAAACTGAGATAACAGTTGTGCCAAGCCTAATAACAGCCAAACATAACGGGATTAAATTGCGTGCGAAAGTTTTCTCCTGCGATTGATTGAAATAGTATTCTTCTTTGTCACTACTCATTCTATGGGGTGACACGATATAATTGACCTAATCACCCTTCAATGTTACGACCTTAAGCGTTAAAGGCAAGTTCGACATATTTCTTCGTGTGCACTTTAGTTCGAGAAGAAAGTTCGAGGAGTTTTAAAATCGGTATTTGTAGTTTACCACTTTTGGCGTAAAGAATGTTGTTGTAATTGCTCGTCATTTCACGCATGGAAAGTGTCAGAATCTAATATTGCGAAGCTGGTGATCAATTTCTGAAGGGGAGAGCCGTGAACGTGGTGCTGGAGTCTGACGTCGAGCCAGCTCTGTAACGAGTTGCCGCCAGGTGCCGCCACACGTCGCTATGGCGATTTCTTTCAGTCAATGTTTCCTGACCAATACATGTGGTGCTTTTCGTAAAAACTTAAAACTAAATTTTTGGGTAGAAAATTGTGGATTTTGATTTTTATAGGGTCCTTTGCAAGATCAAGTTAATGTTAATATTGAACATTGGATAAATTGTCACCTGCTAAAGTGTAGTAAATACGTGATTTTAATTACACGGTCTCTGCACAAGTGTTACAGAAACCCATAAAGCACTCATCTCACCGAAATTGTTTGCAGGATAATATTAAAATAAAATTTGTCATTAATACGAATAAAAATATCCTTGGGATACGTTGATATTGTTCGTTGATTGCAAATACTTATCATAGAACCATTTATTCATTTGAATCGCATACAGAAGAATCCACAAGTGTCTAGAAATTGCATGCAGCGAGCATCTTTTTTATGACGATATCAAATGACGACACACCTAACGACCGAGTATAATATTTGGATATTAAAATTGGGTAGTTTTTAAACTATTTGCCTTCATTCTAAAGCTCTGCACATAACATTTCTATCCTCCGATGTCGGATGCTTGGGGTTTTTGCTGTTTACTTGTTTACATCACATAAATATAAATTATATGAATGAAAAGATATTGCATGGCAACACATATGAAATTGTACTTGCATGCCATGCTGATCCTCAATTGTTACTTATTGACGTTTAGCTGAAAATTACTGAGTGGTGAAGATCTCTATCCGCGAAGAGTTTGCCAATGTACTAAAATACTGGTAGTAAAGTCCGTAGAGTAGTTTTCTTCCATTTTTACGAATCGTCAGTTCTCGCTTGGAATGGCGTCCATTTTATGACTGGAGTGAATACTAATATCACTGAAACCGTTAAGAGAGTCATTCCGGATCTTCGCACTAGAACATAAATACATTATCAGGGATATGCGAGTCTGGGCACAATCACATGATGGTAACAGTTGGTTCATATAATGTCAATTGGCTTTTCAATCTTCATCTCAAAAGTTCAAAATCAGTTTTTTTTAACAAATTTCCAGCAAAATCTTAGCTCCGCGTTATAGTGTGCTAACTACGTCAGCCATTCAATGTTTTTACTGCCTATGAGACATGTACCTGATGCTATTATGAGACATGTACCGGACGCTTTTATGAGACATGTACCTGACGCTATTATGAGACATGTACCTGATGCTATTGTGAGACATGTTCCTGACGCTTTATAAGACATGTACCTGACGCTAATATGAGAAATGTACCTGACGCTATTATGAGACATGTACCTGACGCTAATATGGGACATGTACCTGACGCTATTATGAGACATGTACCTGACGCTATTTTCGCAGAAACAGACTGAGAGGTGAAATGTACCATGTGCCTCAAAGCTGCTCAAAGATTGTGGCAACTTTTTATCTGCATTGCATGTCCTCAGATTTGAATTTCTTCTTAGCAAATTGCCTCGCCGTTGTGAAGGGTTAGTGCTAGTTTTTTATGTTTGCCTACCGCAGCCTATTAATCGGAAATCACACTCAGGCAATTGCGGTTTTGGGCACCCCACTCCAGACTACCTTTCCCAGTGATTCATTGAAGATGAGGAGCACCCTATGGGTAATTAGGGAGAGAGGTTAGTGGCGAGGCTCGGGGTATTTTAGCACTTAGGAATGCAGAGTTGTGTAGGGGAAGGATCAACGCCTACTTCATCTCCGGGCTTTGGTGAAGGCTGCTTCGGATCGCCAAAGTACAGGATGGATGAATGCCCACTGAATTTCCGGGTCAGGGTATAAGTAGCATCGTAACGGCAATGAAGCGTGCCAGAGCGACCATTAATCGGGAACATAATTTATTCGAAGCATTTGATCTTTTTGAGTACACACTATTTATCCTTCTTGCATTGATTGTTTTGGACCGCTAAGCTGACACCACAATGCTGCACCCTGCTCACGAGAAGTAGGAGGCATTGTACCCTGCCCAGGAGAAGTAGGAGGCATTGGACGTATCCTTCGAAGCGATAGACGTGTATCTATCGCCTCTAATGCCCTTAGGGTCAATGTTTGCCCGAGCTTCATGCTTAGGCTTAGAAACATTACATTTCAATTATCAGTCTCTTTTACACTCGATTAGAAGTGTGATTTGATCTTTTAAATATTCTTAATTCTTCTGAACCAGAATGTTTCTACAAAGAAATTGGTATGTTAATAAAACTGGCCACAGAAAATGAATGTATATTATTAATTACCTGAATTTTAGATATAGAAGTAATGTTCTAATTACAATTTCTTGTCAATTTTCAGATCATTGGAGCACAAATTTGCAGCGACACGTGATGATGAACAGTTTAGAGCTTAGGAGTGTCTTTATATAAATTCTAGCTCTCAGAACTTTTAAACTCACGTTGAATAAAATGTTCAAATGATTTCAACATTGATAGCGTTGAAATTTTTATGATAATCACAATGGCCGTAACATAAAAAATGATTCGCATGTTGCGACGTTAAAGTGATGGAGAAACGTTGACTGTAACTATTGAGCCCAAACTGGCGACTCGGTAAACTATTGGAAAACCCTCTTCCATTTCTGAGGATCTAAAATGACTGCATGAGACGGTAGTATGAATACGTCCTCCGATCCTGTGAAGTGCAAGATGTTGTTCGCTGCAGCCCTAGGGACGACGCTACTGGCGCTGCTGCGTGAGTATTGGAAGTACGAGGTGTTGTTCGCTGCAGCCCTAGGGAAGACGCTACTGGCGCTGCTGCGAGAGTATTGGAAGTACGAGTTGTTGTTCGCTGCAGCCCTAGGGACGACGCTACTGGCGCTGCTGCGCGAGTATCGGAAGTACGAGATGTTGTTCGCTGCAGCCCTAGGGACGACGCTACTGGTGCTGCTGCGTGAGTATTCGAAGCACGAGATGTTGTTCGCTGCAGCTCTAGGGACGACGCTACGAGCGCTGCTGCGTGAGTATTGGAAGTACTAGATGATGTTCGCTGCAGCCCCAGGGACGACGCTACTGGAGCTGCTGCGTGAGTATCGGAAGTACGAGATGTTATTCGCTGCAGCCCTAAGAACGACGCTACTGGCCGTACGAGATGTTGTTCGCTGCAGCTCTAGGGACGACGCTACTGGCGCTGCTGCGTGAGTATTTGAAGTACGAGATGTTGTTCACTGCAGCCCTTTGGACGACGCTACTGGCGCTGCTGCATGAGTATTTAAGTACGAGATGTTGTTCGCTGCAGCCCTTAAGACGACGCTACTGCGCGGCTGCGTGAGTATTGGAAGTACGAGATGTTGTTCGCTGCAGCTCTAGGGACGACGCTACTTGCTCTGCTGCGTGAGTATTGAAAGCACGAGATGTTGTTCGCTGCAGCCCTTAAGACGACGCTACTGATGCTGCTGCGTGAGTATTGGAAGTACAAGATGTTGCTCGTTGCAGCCCTTAGGACGACGCTACTGGTGCTGCTGCGTGAGTATTGAAAGTACGAGATGTTGTCCGCTGCAGCCCTAGGGACGACGCTACTGGTAGTATTAGAAATACGAGATGTTGTTCGCTGCAGTTCTAGGGACGACGCTACTGGAGCTGCTGTGTGAGTATTGGAAGTACGAGATGTTGTTCGCTGCAGCCCTAGGGACGACGCTACTGGCGCTCCTGCGTGAGTATTGGAAGTACGAGATGTTGTTCGCTGCAGCCCTAAGGACGACGCTACTGGCACTGCTGCGTGAGTATTGGAATTACAAGATGTAGTTCGCTGAAATCCTAGGGACGACACTACTGGCACTGCTGCGTGAGTATTGGAAGCGCGAGATGCTGTTCGCTGCAGCCCTAAGGACGACGCTACTGGCACTGCTGCGTGAGTATTGGAAGTACATGATGTAGTTCGCTGAAATCCTAGGAACGACACTACTGCCGCTGCTGCATGAGTATTGGAAGTACTTGATGTTGGTCGCTGTAGCCCTAAGGACGACGCTACTGGCACTGCTGCGTGAATATTGGAAGTACAAGATGTAGTTCGCTGAAGTCCTAGAAACGACGGTACTGGCGCTGCTGCATGAGTATTGGAATCTATAGTATATATAAGAGACACAAAAAGAGATACCATGAAATCAGAGCTCCTATTAACAGTGCGGACCTCACACTATTCCTAGACGTGAGTGCACGACTACTCCGACAGAACACGACGTGCCAGCAAATCTGTAGTAAATAAAGCCTTTGTGATGAGTTCGTCCGTCGATTTAATTCTGTTCGCCTGGTGGCAACTCGAGCTGGATCAAATATAACCAATACAAATATACTAAATATAACAAATATAAGTCAGTTCGCAAATATAACTCAATAATAGCTATCACGTATCTTTAACAAAGTTTCTGGTCACTTAAATTTACAATGTTCCAATTTCGTTGGCAGTTTTTAAATAATACGGTAGTATGAATCTCAAAAGAGAGTTACTGATAAGTTACCAGCCTTAGGTTCATCTCACAGAGGGCTCTACATAACGTATGAATTCCAATCCCCTTGCCTGTGCGTCCAGCTTATGACATTTGGTGTCTGCAGGAACTGCCGTAAATTGTATTTCCTCATGTATGGCCCTGTTGAGCAAGGGTGTGCAAAATATTGTGTCCAGATACTGTACTGTAGGCAATTACTGTATCCAGTTACTGTATCCAGTGGCTCTTTCCAGTAACTATCCAGTTCATTACCTGATCATTACCTGACGCCTCCAGCCTCTTGCCACAGCCCCAACGCCAGGGCAGGTTAGGACAAGGAGCCAAACCTGCAGAGCTCAGGGAGAAAGCAGGAGAGCACAGGAGGCAAGCAAGGCATGCGCCAGTCACAAAGTGCAGACACCAGACACATGGAACAGCAGGTGAAGACAATGCAACTGGAAGTGTGCATGCCAGTTACAAGAAGAACAATATAAAGATAACATATACACGTATAAATCCACATACGAACATATATGACATATATATTTCCACAAATGCACAAAACTAAACATGATGAACAAGCAATTTAAAAGAAGACAACTGTACATAATCAGTCACCAAAGAAGACAATAAAAAGATAAATAAGAAGATTTTAGTCATAATAAAAGAAGAGAATGTGTGAAATTGACGACAGAAAACCACTTTTAAAACAAGAAAGTGTAGGAGCGTGAAAACTTCAGCCGGGAAGGAATTCCACAAGACTATTCGTCTATCCAACGCATATCGTGGAGGATGAAGTTTAAATCAATGCCCGCGGGTACGAGTATCAGGAGCAGCAGTAAATATTCCTGACAAGCCCACATCAGCAGCAAATGCTTTGTAATATTTTTTGAGATCGGATCTTACCAGCCTCCCATAAATTGAAAAGAAATTGAATTTAGACAGGCGACTTGCATAAGACAAATCCGTAAGTCCATCAATCTTCTTAGTCCAACGACGCTGAACAGACTTCAGCATTCTCAGATCATCAACTAACTCCGAATTCCAAACACAGGAGCAATAGTCTAGTACAGGGCGGATATGAGACACAAAAAGAGATACCATGGAATCAGAGCTCTTATTAACAGTGTACCTCAGTAAGTTGTTAGCCAGACCCGAAGCATTTTGTACCACAGCATGAATATGGTAATGAAACTTTAACTTGGTATCAACAATAACACCAAGGTCTCTATGAGACTCTACAAATGACAAAAGATTGCCACCCAAACTGTACTGAGCAACATCGCCCAACTTCAACCAGTCAATGTTTACCCGAAAAAAACGCAACACCACACACTTGCTGGCATTTAATTTCAGGTTCAAAGAAAAGGCCACATCATAGATTAGATTTAAATCCCGCTGCAGGGAAGAAACACCTTGACTGATGTCACCCAAACTTCCCCTAGAGAACTGCAAGTACAACTTATAATCATCAGCAAAGGCCTTAACCTTACATGACACAGACGAGGAGATATAGTTGACATAAATTAGAAACAATACCGGGCCAAGTACTGAACCTTGTGGCACACCACTGTCAACGGCCCTGGGACTACTTACTGCTCCCCCACAAACAACTCTCATTTACCCGACAGTTAGGAAACTTGATATCCAGAACAGTAGCTGAGCAGAAACGCTCAGACACTGCAACTTATGCAACAACACAGAGTGGGACACAACATCGAATGCTTTAGAGAAGTCAAGAAGAACCACGTCAACAACAAGACCCTGATCCACCCACTAGGACGCATCGCCATAAGTAAGTAGGAGCTGATCCTCAGTTGACCTGCCTTTCCGAAATCCAAACTGATCTTCGGAAAGGATTCCATTAGCGTCCAAATATGATGTGAAATGAGAAGCTATTATACGCTCCATTGACTTTGCAGCAAACTGAGGTCAAACTCACAGGGCAATAATTTAAAATCATATCTAGATTTGGCTTTGTACAGAGGTGCAACTCTAGATAATTTCCACAAATGTGGTAAAAAAAACTCCTTCAAAGTCATATTAAAAATTAGGCAAAGTGGATTGGCCAATTCAGAGGAGCAAGACTTTAACAACAAAGGATGAAGATCATCTGGTCCAATGCTTGAGTTACCATCAAGTTGAGAGAGGATTGACAGCACATCCCGAGGTCTGACTACAATTTCCCCCGTAACACCATCACTCATCTGGTGGGGAGCTGGGGATGAGGGATCCAGACGAACATACACCGATGAAAAACTGGAGGCAAATACTTCGCTCATCAAATAGGGATCAGCTACGACATCACCATTGATCATCTTCAAAGGACCCACAGAGGGAGAACCTGTCTTTTCATTCGTATGTATGAGTGAAATAATTTGAGCTTGGATTTTATTTGATCTGCAAAAGACTGCTCATATTGGTAGCGACTATAAACGGCATAGTTCCGGCATCCAAAATTCAACTGATTAAACTCAGCGAGTGCATCAGTCGTGAGCAAGTGATTCCGTCCAAAAACTACCCTCACACGTTTGAACTCCCCTCACGCCTCAAACTTCCTCCTCAACAACCAGGCTGGTGCAGATGCCGACCATGGTTGGCGAGGCCTACCCGAACGAACAGGCACATATCTATCCACCAGTGTACAAAGGATTGCTCGCAAATATGAACAACACCCGTTAACAGTCGGAGAGTCAAATTCGAAGTCCCAATTAACCTCCCTGAGAGCAGATGCAATTAGATTGTACTCTCCTCTTCGCCAGAGGAAAGTTGGGGCATTTTCATGCTGTAATAAAGACATTTCAGAAGTAAAAATATAATGAAATGCTGCAGGGCAATGAACACAGTGTGGGAATGGAGGCAAAACCGATACATCACCCTCTCTATCTGTCTCAGTTGATAAAGCCAAATCCGGAATATTTCCTGAAGTTAGAGTAGGTTCATTCACCTATTGGGTAAGGCCAATTGAATTAAAATGTATCCATTTACTGTATCAAGTTACTGCATCCAGTTGTGTCTAGTAACTTTATCCAGTTACTGTATCCAGTTACTGTATCCAGTTACTGAATACCAGTTACTGTATCCAGTTTCTGTATCCAGTTACTGTATCCAGTTACTGTAGCCAATTACTGTAGCCAATTACTGTATCCAGTTACTTTATCCAGTTACTGTATCAAGTTACTGTATCCAGTTACTGTATCCAGTTACTGTAGTCAATTACTGTATCCAGTTACTGTAGCCAATTACTGTATACAGTTACTGTATCCAACTACTGCATCCAGTTACTGTACCCAGTTACTGTATATAGTTACTGTATCCAGTTATTGTATTCAACTACTGTATCCAGCTACTTGTTCTGATTATGCTCCCCAAATTAAGCACCTGAAAATCGGAAAGTATTGGATACATTTAATTAGGAGCAGTAATTTTGGAGGAATGTATCTAGGCTACTGAATGGCTCCTCGTAGATACCAATCTCAGAATAAGAACTTTTCCGTGAATAACGATGGGAGTGAACAAATTTAAAATGTAATGATAGAAGTTCCAAAGTTGATCAGGCAAGAAAATTGCCCTTGACGGCAGCTTTTTTGAGCCCTCAGCTCCTGCAGAGCTTTGATGCAAAATTTCCCAGCCTCGTGAGTGCAGATACCAAATAGTTGGAGAAATAATTAGCAACGCAGGACTAATAAGTGTCATCAAGATATTGGATAGTGTGTTCATTTTTCAATGTGGAAATAATTGAAAATAGGAGACAAACGACCAATTGCGGTGATTTGGTTTGCTTCGGAAACAAAGTGTCGTTATGATTCGGAAGGGTGACGACCGCAGACTGGTTGATAAGGACTTCATAAACAGGGTCGTGATGGTACTATTTCTTAAGCACTGGACAATATTCCGTAATATCTACTTCAAGAGGTATTTATTGATCGCATCAAGTACATTCGAGAAGACATCGCACAGCCTGGAGCAGCTGCTATGGGTGGGACAGAGC
>SDVV010023678.1:0-12716 GCA_016164225.1 Gammarus roeselii
AGGCTGACGTGACTGGAGTAGCACTTGCAAGGCTGACGTTGACTGGAGTAGTACTTACAAGGCTGACGTTGACTGGAGTAGCACTTAGAGGGCTGACGCTAACTGGAGGAGTACTTGCAAGGCTGACGTTGACTGGAGTAGAACTTGCAAGGGTGACGTTGATTGGAGTAGTACTTACAGAGCCGTCGTTGACTGGAGTAGCACTTGCAAGGCTGACGTTCTCTGGAGTAGCACTTCCAAGGCTAACGTTGACTGGAGTAGTACTTACAGGGCTGACGTTGACTGGAGTAGCACTTGCAAGGCTGACGTAGATGGAGTAGTACTTACAGGGCTGACGTTGACTGGAGTAGCACTGACTAGGCTGACGTGACTGGAGTAGCACTTGCAAGGCTGACGTTGACTGGAGTAGTACTTACAAGGCTGACGTTGACTGGAGTAGCACTTAGAGGGCTGACGTTAACTGGAGGAGTACTTGCAAGGCTGACGTTGACTGGAGTAGAACTTGCAAGGCTGACGTTGACTGGAGTAGTACTTACAGAGCTGACGTTGACTGGAGTAGCACTTGCAATGCTGACGTTCACTGGAGTAGCACTTCGTAGGCTGACGTTGACTGGAATAGTGCTTACAGGGCTGACGTTGACTGGAGTATCACTTAGAGGGCTGACGTTGACTGGAGTAGCACTTGCAAGGCTGACGTGGTATACCAAGGATACTCCATCCAGCAATTGTACGACTCTACCCCAGTAGATATTGAAAGAAACCAGCAATTGTGAGTGCCATTGGGCCCATTGTGAGTGCCAGTGGGCCCATTGTGAGTGCCAGTGGGCCCATTGTGAGTGCCAGTGGGCCCATTGTGAGTGCCAGTGGGCCCATTATGAGTGCCAGTGGGCCCATTGTGAGTGCCAGTGGGCCCATTGTGAGTGCCAGTGGGCAATGTAAAGACTGTTTATAAAACGTTCCAATGTCAAAATTGTTCGTTTCTATTTAATTCCCGTGAAATGGCTGATCAGAATCAATTCGCCGCCTATCAACGTCCTCGACAGCAAAAAGCAAACAATTTCCCCCCAACATCAGAGAAAAAATGAAGTAATAAAGTTTCCGTATGATAGAACATCTCGTAGATATTAATCCTCCGGTGAGATTTATCTGATAAAATTGTTTAATCTTGGCGGCTACTAAGCTTCCAGTTGTTAAAAGTTCCTGACTGGACTGAATATAGTTGTGGAGGAGCAGGCGAGATGTAGGAGAGGGAACATCAAGAAGGGGCGGAGAGAAGGTGAAAACTATGGTTGTAGATTGGGAAAATGAGGGAATGAATGGGGGTGTCGGTCAGAATTAGTAACGGGATGGACGAGGGAACTGGTTGGTCGATGAAATATATCAGTAGAAAAATGATTGATTGAATGCATTTTGGAAAGGGAGTTAAGATAATTCAAGGAAAGCGGACCGTTTGACGCTGTTAGGCAGAACCATTAAGATGATAGATTCAGCACGAGACAAAAATGTCCAAACAATAGTCTCCTACCGTTGTTAAATGATGAACTATTAATAATAGGGAAGTTCCTCCGCTCCCCATCATTCTCTTGATTGTCATTCCTTCAATTGTGTTTTCAATGATCAGTTTCAGGTCAAGGGGACAGTGCATGACATCGAAACCCTTGGTAGTTTCCATTAGTTTCAAGTTAGTTCACCGTCCTTGCGTAATCTCTCTATCTGCTTGCTCCAACCACTCACTAAAGTTTGCATCCAATCTTCCACTTTGTTCAACAGACCCGAGCCCCATCACTGTATTAGCAATAATCTCAAACATTTGGTCAACACCTCTCCAAGGGAGCCAATATTCGATCAGCAATCAGCCAATCAGCACCATGTCCCATCACCACGTGAGTGATGATAGTAACGATGTAATTTCCCATAAACGAATTTTTGCTTTTTCAGATGAAGGCCTCAACGTCGACATCACCAGAGCAATAAGTTGGATCAAGTAGGTCATGAACAGTCCCGGGTCAATAAATGTGCCTCTGTTTAAAGTGGTTGAGTTAATTCAAATCAACATATTTTTGTCTTCCAAATGTTCAAGTACCTTCCCTCGAGATTAATCCCATTGTCATTGCAACGATTGCACGTCCCATGCAGTTCACACGAACAGGCTGGGCTGTTGAATCTTCAGCAAACAAGCCTGGGTCAATGAAATGAAGACGGTTCCGCAAAGCTGCGAGTGTCCATCACCAATGACGCCATTCCAGATTTATCTAAGAAGGGACAAAGATATGATATGAACACCTCCCTCGGTTCTTCATTCAAAATTGACCGAGTGCAAAATAAAACGATAATGTAAACTTCTGACACCAATTACAAGTTACCGGTTCCGGTTCGACATCAAAATGTTTCAAACGCATAAAACTCGACGATTGTGACTGTGTTCTCTTTCCACGTGACTCTCCGTCATTCAAAAGACTTCAATGCAGTTTGGGTCGATAAATTAAAGTGAATGATCAGTATACGTCTTTATAGATATTATTAAAGGTAGGCATACAGACTATTTTATGTACTTCATTCCCTCTTGCGTTCTGAACCACTATCAACAATATAACAACATCACCTAAATTGTCTATTAATCTCATGCAATAACTCAAGAAATTCTAATTAATATTTTATTTCGAAACAAAAACATTTGTTTAAATGTAAAATGTTAATAAATAGGGAAAATAAGGCACTAAACTACTGCTATCGAAAACGATAATATTGGTGGCCATTTCAAACTCATATTAATTGTTGAAAAGGGCAATTGTACGTTCATAGGGAACGTGAAAAATATAAAAATATCACCATTTACAATATTAGAATGTTGACTAGCATCACTCTAAAGCGAAGGGATTCTGATCTAATTTGACCACGAATGTTTTAGACCCATCAAAACATGAAGCTGTTCTACGTTTGGTTCCTTGGCTTCTTCTAACGTTCACAGCAACCGAAGGCAACTTTTGACAGTGATACTTCATATCACAAACTTCAACGAATTTTCACAATTTGACTTAAGCACTTGATAAACAATAGGACAGATAATTTTTATATTCACTTCTGAATTGTTTGAAAATATGCCTATGGATGCTCAGTAATATCTTTACCGGACAGAAGCGATTGTTGTCTGGCCGGTTCCATCATCGTGTTTCTTTTGTTTGATAGAAAAGTATACGTTTTACTCTTGCTTGCCATCGGTTGGTGTTCAACTGGAGTGAGCGAGCTTAAGACGGTGACATCAGGCTCGAAAGTGTTAGGCTTGCATGCTTCAACGGAATATGTTTAGGCTGGAAAGCCGTTACCACCGAGTATTTTGCCCTGGGAAACGTTGATCGAATATTGATTCGACGGGAAACGTTTACGATCAAATTCTGACACGCTTTGGACGCATCTTCAAAATACTTGTTATGAGCCAAAAGTGTTTAACATGGATTTTGGTAAACCGAAAATGTTTTCACTGATTTTTTTCCCCTTGAAAATTATCTGATGGAATGTCATTGCTGGGAACCACATTTCTTTGCCGAATCATTTGACACGGAAATGTATGGCTCGAATAGGATTGCCCAGAAATGGTCAATCTATTCTAGCCAAGAAGTATTCAAGATATTACTTTTATTCGTAAGAAAGAAGTAGGTTGGGTTATTTTGAGCTTCACAATCCTTGTTTTCAACGTTGTCTGAATCCACAGGCAAGATCAAAGTATTTGCCTGACAGCTTTCCTCGTCAGTCGTACACGTAGGACAAAGGACGTGTAAGTTTGTATTTTCAGGCAATTCAAATTCAACGGTCATCTAGCGTGCAGCAGTTAATTCTTATAATATTACGATAATGAAGAATATTTTCCTAAATTGAAGTAAAATATATTAAACGCAAAACGTTTCTCGTAGTTTGCCTAGCATTTGGAGTAAATGTTTGTGCTAAAAGCATACCTTGTTATTCGAGACAAGTTATTTCATGCAAATAAGGACAAATGATTCGTTAAAGGATGCAGTTGTTATTAACAATAAATATACTCTAAGGTAAACACAAATGGAGGACACTGAATGAACTACAGCTGGTGTCAGCCTGTATTGGTAGCATTGCTGTGTGAAAGAAACAATTATACTAAGATAATAAATTATATACACATGTTTTTTGAATGCATGGACGTTCGTCCGAACGCTTGGACTGGTTCATCCGTCTGGTAGGATAGTCTGTGCATATGGTGATGAGCATGTAAGTAGTCTTCTACTTCTTTAGTTGCGTAATCAAGTAGGCCCTTGATTGGCTCAGTGCCATCAATTGTTAATGAGTTAGCTATTCGACATCAAATCATGAACCATAAATGAGCGTCACGAAGATATTACAGGCCGAGTACTTGTAAAATGAGCAAAATGGATGAGCCTACAATTCCATTTGAATATTTTTCAACAGATGTTATTTGAAGGAGTAAATCGCATGTCCCGATGGCTGAACAGTTGCACAAAACAGGTCAAATAAACCTCCATGAAATGATTATTTAGTAAACATCGCAGTAGTGAGAAAAGCAAATCACGATGAGCTCGACAATGAATGGGGTTTCCAGTTCATTACTTGCTAGTAGGAGAGACCATTTCAACAACATCCTTAGGAGACCAAACAGCGATCTCACCAGCTGGCAAACTTCCGTCCATCGCCAAGATTCAGTATTCCGTCGCATGCACACGAGTCCAGAACATTAACCTCTCGGCCATACAACACAACTAAAGTCGTGATGCGAGCTTGAGTGGGCATTGCACTGACCAGGTCCTCTGCCGTCGCTGTTGCATTTAATTCAACTACCCATTCCTCTGCAAGTCGAACCTAAGGATTTAAATACTTGAGGATTTTAGGATGATTTTTTTCAGTATAATGACAGATTGGAAATGACATGAATTTTGCATAACTCAGATAATATTTACCAAGTCTTCGTCACCACGAGCTGTTCTGCAGACAACATTTATTACTTAAATTTAACTATTGCTTGCTTGTAATAAGAGGATAAATTCACCTGCATATTCAAACAATCACTGGATGCTGTTGGAGAAGTCTCTATTCTCTACTTCAATATGTCTGAAAATAACTTCAGTTTTATTTACGACTACAATCAGACCAAAAAAAATTGTTTGAGCTACTCTGCTTAGACTTGTCACATCACGCACCGACGATACTAAGTAAAACACCAGAATACCTCGAGTTATCTAGAGAGGTAAAGTTTCATTTCATTTCATTTACAATTGATTGAATTTTATTATTAGGTCTAAGTGCTAGGAATGGGCATCTTCCTATTGGAGTCTCGACGACTCCGGCTCGTTGAATCCGAAAAGACAAACACCGGAGTGGGAAACACGAGTTGGGTCAGAATTCAGAATTCTTCTTATTCTCTGTCAGAATGACTTCATTGCCGGCTGGCTTTAATGAAACCGTTTTACGGGAGGGCAAAGCCAAACAGAGCTGCCCCAACGCTCCAAGAGCTGGTGTTTGCCATGTGCTCGTAAGCTGGGCAACTTGGCTTGGAAAACAGGATTCCTGCTCCTGGGTAGAAAGACAATACCTTAGAGGAGTACCTTAATTCCGGAATCCGGATTCTTGCTCCTGAAGATAAAGACAAGGATAGCGGGGGTTGGACTTGAACTTATCTAGAGGAGTAGACTTCAACCGTTTTGGTTGATTTTAAATGTTGCTTTGTTTTATTATGGTTCATCATTAACGAAAGTCACATCAATGGCTTCAAATTTTTTTCGCACCAAATCATAAACTAATATGGAGGCAATAAGCAGGAAAATTGTTCCAAGTTGTAACTATTGACAAGAACTATTACCTTTAAACAATAGCTACCGCCAGAAGGCTTCCATGTAACCACAATTACTCAAAAAAAAAACGTTTTTCTATCAAAGGTGCGGCCACCGGACATAAGTCCGGAACCGCTTCTGGTCGAAGGACGAGGCAACTGTACCGTCCAGGTATAACTGAATACCATTTAAATCACGATTTCATTGGCATTTAATGAATGGTTATTACTTATAAGCCAGTGATGTAAAAATGAAAGAGTATAAAATAAAATAATTTGGTTAATTTGTAGGAGAAGGGGCCAAAGGGGAAATACCGCTGCCGAAACATCATCACTCAATGTTTACTTTGCAAGGAATACCGCCTCATGACCAACCGAACCACCACTGCATGTGAGGCTATCCACGGCATCACATGTTATGCGATCCATCCACGACCGTACGCTTTGCTGAAACAATCGCATAGGTAATCAAGATTAACGTTTTCTCACACTATTTATAGAAAGGTCGTCAACATAATCTACTCCATTACGAAATCTCAAGTGTCATCCATCATAACGCAATCTCACACTATCCAATTAATCAGCAAGCAATAACATTCCCTAACAGTATCACATCGTTCATCAAGCGTAATCTGTTTACACACTATCATATCTTTTTTCACACAAACAGATCGCTTCGCAACAGTAACCAATTCTCACACAATAAGGTCAAAAAAAGATATGCATTCCCCATTCAAAACATTGATGCCATTAAGCATTGTTTTAACTTCAGCAAGGTCTGATTGAACAGTTTCACTGAATGTGTGTAGTTTGCAAGGCAAAGTTTTTTTGGGAAGGGACATGAGAAGGAAAATCAAAGGCGGGTCATGCCTTTATTGCCCCATCGCCCTAATGAGGTCGTTCATCAGAGTTAGAACAAGAGCCGCTGGAGGGAGGAGCACCGCAGGAGGGGCAAGTTTATGAGACACGTGCTCTAAGAAGAGCTGTCATTACCCAGTCCGCATTTATCGGTGTGTTTTTGCCGGTATCGCGGCTTTGCCTGTCATTGTTTGATAACTCAGCCTGTCTAAGGAATACCTTAGACTGGGCGATGCAGTTAACTAACTTTGATGCAATGCCTAGAACCTAGGCAGAAATTTGTCGATAGATGCAGACTGTGAAGATAAGCCACCGCCGATAGGGTAACAGCGAAAAACTGACGTGAGACCCAACGCAAGAAGGGCTAGCGGAAGAGTCACCGTAACGAGGGCTTTGCATCAGAAGGACTGCAGGAGCAAACCAACACAGGCGCTCAGCGGCCAGTCTGTGGTTCGTATTTGAACCGAAGTAATTACGGAGAATCACAGATGGCTTGAGAAGTCAGTAGGAGGGGTTTTGTTGATAGACTGCCTCATTCAAGGTGGAAAGACAAGAGCTTTAGATAATAAGCGTACTTGAGTGCAAAGGTTTGCACGACGGCTTTCTTTACGCAATATTTACGAACGATAAAAAGCTATTAACAAAGCGACGTCGGTGACATTGATAGATCGTGGTCTTCTCTTATATCATTTGCTTAGTGAGTTGCACGCGACTGCCTTTAGTGAGCTGATGGTAGTAAGCTATTAATAACTTTCAAAAATAGCTAATAATGTGCTGGGCTGCACCAAACAATAGCTCCTTCAAGAAAATTTTACTCTCTCTTCACAATTAAAGGGCAAATAGCGTCCGTGATCTACGCGACTTGTTTACAGTTTGACCAATAGTGTTCTGTGTTAGATGGACCAATACAGAACTGTCGCTTGAAGAAGATTTACAGTGTTTTCAGTACTGATCTATGTGAGAATGAGAGCGAGGCATATGCAGGATCAACTGTCATTGGTTGATTTTCAACCGACGGACCAATCACGACCAGGCGGGCGGGGCTGGATGGTTGCACTTGCACACTGCCCAATGCAGATCAATCACCTTTATTTGCTCTTTCTGCGGTGAGAAAATATTTTTTTGGCTCATGAATCCATTCATGAGTAATTTGAAGATTGTCATTAAAGTGCCATATAGTTAAATAACGTCTCTTACCGTTCAATTTACCCTTCACCTTCCCCTCATCACTTATCTATGGCTCGATCCCTTACCCGCTCTTTTTCCTTCGAGATTGAACATAACACCAACTTTGTGGGCCTCGTATAAAAAGATACTCGGTGTGTTACGAGAAATGTTATTTCCTACTGAAATTTCTAGCTGAGCAATTTTTTTGCGTTGTTGCTTATCCATCAGTTAGATTGACATCACTGATGTTGGAAATATTTCTGTCCTGCTGCTTATCCATCAGTTGGATGGACATCACTGATGTTGAATATATTTCTGTCCTGTTGCTTATCCATCAGTTGGATGGACATCACTGAGGTTCGAGATATTCTCTGCCCTGCTGCTTATCCATCAGTTGGATGGACATCACTGATGTTGGAAATATTTCTATCATGTTGCTTATCCATCAGCTGGACGGACATCAGTGAGGTTGGAGATATTTTCTGTCCTTTTGCTTATCCATCAGTTGGATGGACATCACTGATGTTAGAGATATTTTCTGTCCTGTTGCTTATCCATCAGTTGAATCGACATCACTGATGTTGAAGATATTTTCTGTCCTTTTGCTTATCCATCAGTTGGATGAACATCACTGATGTCAGAGATATTTTCTGTCCTGTTTCTTATCCATCAATTGGATGGATATCACTGATGTTGGAGCTATTTTCTGTCCTGTTGCTTATCCATCAGTTGGATGAACATCACTGATGTTGGAAATATTTTCTGTCCTTCTGCTTATCCATCAGTTGGATGAACATCATTGATGTTGGAAATATTTTCTGTCCTTTTGCTTATCCATCAGTTGGATGGACATCACTGATGATGGAGATATTTTCTGTCCTTTTGCTTATCCATCAGTTGGATGGACATCACTGATGTTGAAGATATTTTCTGTCCTTTTGCTTATCCATCAGTTGGATGGACATCACTGATTTTGGAGATATTTTCTGTCCATTTGCTTGTCCATCAGTGGGATGGACATCATTGATGTTGGAGCTATTTTCTGTTCTGTTGCTTATCCATCAGTTAGATGGACATCACTGATGATGTAGATATTTTCTGTCCTTTTGCTTATCCATCAGTTGGATGGACATCACTGATGTTGGAGATATTTTCTATCCTGTTGCTTATCCATCAGTTAGATGGACATCACTGATGATGGAGATATTTTCTATCCTGTTGCTTATCCATCAGTTGGATGAACATCACTGATGTTGGAGATATTGTCTGTCCTGCTGCTTATCCATCAGTTAGATGGACATTACTGATGATGGAGATATTTTCTGTCCTTCTGCTTATCCATCAGTTGGATGAACATCACTGATGTTGGAGATATTTTCTATCCTGTTGCTTATCCATCAGTTGAATGGACATCACTGATGTTGGAGATATTTTCTATCCTGTTGCTTGTCCATCAGTTGGTTGGACATCACTGGTGTTGGAGATATTTAGTCCTGTTGCTTATCCATCAGATGGATGGACATCACTGAGGTTGGGGATATTTTTCCAGAATTATCCGCTCGTGTAAAGTGTACTGTAATGTATTGATTGTATTGCAGTGAGGTTGAGCGGGTTGTATCTCTGTCGTATTGAAAATTATGCCCTAATCCGTCGGAATAGCAAACAGAAGTAAGTGTTTGCATTACTACCAACCCCGCAAAGTTTTAAAAGGGTGGAATGGAAATATCTTCGCACTAAGGTTTCTAAACAGTATTTTTAGTGTCATCGTAGAGGTTACTAATGATAATATTTTATAATACATTAAAACCATGATTCGTTGTAAGCTTACAAAGAAAACATCACACGCTACTATAAATCTGGGGCTGCAAGAAGAATCAGTCATGTGTTCATTTTTTTTGTTGAGCATATAGATAACGTCTGGGTGGAGGAACCTACATGCTATTGATAGTAAATACATAAGTACATACATACACCGCATCAGATGCATCCATTATCCACATCCACCTTCTCCATCTACTCTTCCTCTCTTGCTCCACGCAGATAACTGTCACCTCACCGCATCTACCCAACCGTACCTCGGTCATTATCTTAACACTTAAGAAAGATTTCCAGAGCAAATGCTTCAGGAACTTAATACCTTGCCCCCAATATCTTTATTAAGCAACACTTTTATATATATTTCATCTGGGATTTATCGTTGAACCGCTCTGAGATCCCCCTCTCATTCATGGTTGGTTTTTCACTAGATTGGTTTTTCAATCTAGTGGGACAGATCTATTGGTATTTAATACCAACTTTTGTCGGTATCACCAAAAAAAAGTGACACGGGAGTAAATTGCACTGCTCTGTTGGAAACGTAGAAGAATCGCTTTATTGAGAGGTTAGCGATTAAAACAGCGAGGTACAGTGAGGGTGGTGCAAACACGATAACATCGTCCACTTTGCTTGTTAGTTATTGTGGAGAGTCTAATTTGTGGAGATGTTCAGCAATTTATTTTCTTATTTTAAAGCAGATAATGTGTTCCTCACAGTAGAGTAACTTGTCGTGGTTCGGGTGTGTTCTGAGCAACATTTATGTGTTCCTCACAGTAGAGTAACTGGTCGTGGTTCGGGTGTGTTCTGAGCAACATTTATGTGTTCCTCACAGTAGAGTAACTTGTCGTGGTTCGGGTGTGTTCTGAGCAACATTTGTGTGTTCCTCACAGTAGAGTAACTTGTCGTTGTTCGGGTGTGTTCTGAGCAACATTTGTGTGTTCCTCACAGTAGAGTAACTTGTCGTGGTTCGGGTGTGTTCTGAGCAACATTTATGTGTTCCTCACAGTAGAGTAACTTGTCGTGGTTCGGGTGTGTTCTGAGCAACATTTATGTGTTCCTCACAGTAGAGTAACTTGTCGTGGTGCGGGTGTGTTCTGAGCAACATTTATTCACACTTTTGAAGGAACGAACTGGCTGGCAGCATGAATGAAACCGTAGTCATAATTGTGATGATAATAAATATCTGCTCCGACGCATGTGTGTTGATACCAGTGAAAATATGAAGATATCTATTTTTGTTTGTATCGCTGTCAACTTATGTAAAGTCGACCAACTTCCCACTGATTATAATAATTTTGTCCTCCCATTAAGAAAAAAAGTTCAGGACGGATCATTTATAGGAGTGACTTCACACGTAACACTTTATTATGCCGCTATTTACAAATTATATACCATAAATGAACATAAAACGACCAGAATACTAACCTGATTGCATGTTTAGTAAAGATTATAAAGGAAGTTTAGACATTGAAACAGAATGTGGACCCGGTGAAACAAATAGCTCTAATGGCAACCTAACTGCATATAATGCAACAATATGAGCGGTAGAGGTAGCTTGTGTGCGGATAATTGACACTGGTCTAATTTGATTGATATAACAAATCCAATCCAACTCTTGATGACTGGACGGTTACCCCGGCACGTAATCTCATCCATGTCAATTTTTTCTGCTTTACTCAGGGTGGGGAGCATATAATATTTTTTTTACAAAAATATCAACAGTTAATTTTTCACCTAAGATTCGTCTAATCTCCGTCCAGCCAGGCGTCAGTCCTTACTCATTCTTCTCCCCATCTTACCATTAATTCGATGAGTTACATGGCTTAGGTCCCAGCAAGCTGTCATAGTTCGCGCCGCTGGTTCAATTCCAGGTGGGAGTCTGCTGGTGTTCTTTTGTTTCCGTTCCCCCACTTCCTCAGACCAACAAGCGAAGAACAGACACCAAACAACTCGCGATGACAACACTCCTCTTAAATAACTGAGGCTATCAGGAAGTCTTTTACTCCTCAAATTTTGCTGGATGAATTCTCCGGAATTATTTGTCTTAGTGTTGCCGAAGCTGGACTTGAATAAGTGTTTGTGAGTACCATGGAGCACTTGTTATTGTGTATACAATGGTAAATGTTGACAAGCATGTTCGAGATATGTTGGCAGGTAAAGTAGCAAAATAATTCGTGAACAATAAAAAAATGCAGATTTTTTAACTGATACTTTTTCGAAACGTATTTAAACTTCGTACAGATTTGATAGGCAAAACCGAAACCGTTCTTATGAAATACTGGCGTGAAAGCTTTCCTTATTAAACCAGTTAAATTACTTGAGTGAAAATTACTGTTCGATTTTTCACTAAAAATTGATCAGTTCCGATTTTTATTGCGTTACTGTGCCAGTAGGCATTGTAGTTTTTTCGGTGAGTTATATTCTATCACCTCGCCAAACGTCCCCATACCCACCCTCACCCCCTCCCTCCCCTCCTCCGCCCTCACACAGCTTCTTCGCCAACTTTAGCTGTCCCATGTCCTCTCTCATTTTACTCCCCATGGCAATGTATTGTTTCATTCCTCAGCATTCCAGGTCGTCAGTCTTTAGTCACTCGGACGTGGTTTCATGACACGTCTTAGTCATCGTAAGCGTAGTTTGCGTCAGCCAACATAAAATCACAAGAATATCAAGATGCGTTTGCAAGTCTTGTCGGCAGCCGGTCATTTGACAAGACGAATATTCAGTTCCAAGAGTTAAAGAAGGCAACTGCAAGTTGTAGGATCTCATATGAAACTTCAGACAAAGTACTCCGATATTCATATTTTTATTGAGCCACTGCGTTGCTAATTGTGTTGGTGAATAACAGTAAATTCTGATGACGAATATTCGTCTCTCAATATATGGAACTTTTTTCATCAGGTGTATTCAAATGTAAGAATAATACAGGAATATTAGCCAATGCTGAAGGTCTGAATTCATTTATCGAGATGAAGATCAAGAAATATTATGCTTTTTTTACCAGCGATTCGCAGGAGTTAACTATCTTACAACGATATATAAATATATATATATATAAATAAATATA
>SDVV010023679.1:0-12715 GCA_016164225.1 Gammarus roeselii
ATATTAGAATACAATAAAATTGAAAATATTAAATAATATAAGCCTTCGCAGCACAAAAAAAAACTAAATTCACACTCAAATTGCGGCTGTCTTACCAGTACTAACTCCTTGACGAAGCAAATGTGATGGCTGTCTTGTTAAGACCGATTCATAGATGAAATCGATTTTTGGTTGGGTGTTGTGTGGTCTGAAGCCTAGATTCTTGAAAAGGTGAGAGGTTCTGGTGACCTTCGTCCCTGAACTCGGGTTCTTTTTTCCTAAACTGTCAAGTCGTCCCTGAGTTTTGAACCTGAACTGTAAGGTGAGGCAACAAGCTCTTTTAATAAGAGAAGCGAACGAGCCGTCGTGTGGAAGGAAGGTGGAGTCTATGGTGGGTTACCAACGAGAATGTCTTTCACAGAGGCTATGATGCTAGCTGGGGAGGTATGTAGTAGTGTGCATTTATATCTTCCCATCTGTTGGATGCTGTTCGTTCAGCATGCCCTCTGTATTCAGTCTCGTAGACTCATCGTAGATACACGAGGTCTCCTACCCTGCATGGCATTAACAAGTGAGGCATGAGTGACCGGAATGGCCTTCCTGTGGTGGCAAAACGGTTTATGTTCCCAAAAAAATCGCAACACCTTTCAAAGTGGTATTAGACGCTACGATTGGGTGCCTCCCCCCTCTGTGTCTACCTAACTTAGCCACCCCCCTAACTAGGGGGAAACGGCTAGGAGAACCGATAGTTTTTCAAATTATGATTTTGTAGAAATTCCGTTCCTGATTCTTTGAATAAAGGAAACACATACATGTAGCCCATACGATACCAATACAATTATTCATTGACATGACAGCTTCTGAACTGTAGGAGGTGACCCGATTAAAAAGTTTTCTTTTGGGACAATTTTTTTTTTTTGTAGAAGCTTTCAAGTAACTTGAAAACGACATAATTGTACTGCTGCTTTTTGGCCGAGGTTACAACAGGCAATCGAAACACATTTTTTTAAATCAAGGTTCAAAAACCCCTCGCATGCTTTGTGAAGTCATACTGTCCAAGCTATGAACAACTTCCCTGCGCGTGTTGGACGAAGATGTTCACCCTCAATTTTTTGTTGAGTTCTCTTCGGTTTGTGTTGGGATGAAACTACTGAATTTTATTTCCTTTCTCTTGACCGGTGAATGCAGGGAATGTTTTGACATAATATACAGATACAGACACTAGGCCGAATCCCCCAGAAAAAGGGGTGGCTGAAAGCAAGACGCACCTCCCACTCCTCACATACACTCACACGATTGAGCCCTTTTGCATTAAAGGGTTCGGCCGGGAGACCACGCAACACACCTTCCAGGCTTTGAGTGCGGTCCGAGTCAGTGTCGGCAGCAGGGCCCAATAGTGTGACTGGTTTACCCATGCCGCGTCATGATGACCGGGCCCCATCCCCGCCCACATTCATTCCGTCTCAACGGGATGCCAAGGGCGGGAAAGCACATCAGGGCAGCGTCAGAAATTATCCATTCACAATCATTCTCCCCTCACGCCTATTTATTCCACGTTCTCTCACTACCTGCACACTCAAGTCTCTCCTTCCTAACGCCTGCTGCACACCGACCATCCACTCAAACTTCGGTCTCCTTTTAGGCCTACGTCCACTCGCCTCTACATTCAACACTCTTTTTACCAATCTCACTTCATCCTTCCTCACCATGTGCGCGAATCATCTCAGAATACGCGAATTGACTCTGTCCACTAACTTCTTCACCATCGCCGTTCTAACTCGCACCACGTCGTTATTGATCATGTCTCTCAGCGTCTCACCAGCCATGCTCCTTAAACATTTCATCTCGAAGACATTCAAACTTTTTCTCTCTTCTGCTCTCAACCCCCAAGTCTCAGCCCCGTAGAGCATGATTGGGACAACTACAACCTCGTACAGGTTGTTTTATTCCATCCCTCAACGTCTTTCACTTCAGTTTCCACTAGTTCAGTTATCTCCACATAGGTGCTCATATACGTTAAACACTGAACTTCCTTCAATAACTCTCCATTTTAGAGGACACAAATTCTGCTCGCATCGACACTCCTCGAGCATCTCATTACTTTAGTTTTACCCACGTTCACTCGAAACTTCCTCCTCCTCTCTCACACTCGACCAAACTCAGATACTAGCCTACACAGCTTCTCCTCTGAATTTACCGCCAGTGTTGTATCATCCGCAAACAGTAACTGGCTCAACTACTAACTGCGCCCATTCCCTTCCAACAACTACAAGCCACGACCCAATACACTAGCGTTCACCTCCCTGACCACACCATCCATGTAGACATTGTAGAGGGATACATAACGCAGCCTTGTCTCAGATCCACTTTCACTGTAAGCCAATCACTCACCTCACTCCTCACTTTGACAAATGATCTGCTGTCATCATATAAACTCTGAATTGCTTTGAACAGATTTCCACCCACTTCATACAAACGCAGCACCCTCCTCAGCGCTTCCTTGTCAATCCTGTTATAAGCCTTTTCCAAATCCACGAAGGTAGAGAACACATCCTTTCCCTTTGCGAGGTACTTTTCACAGACTTGTCCTACTGCAAAAATCTGATCGGCACACTCTCTACCACTCCTAAAGCCACAATGTTCCTTTCCAATTGCACCATCCGTACTGTCTGCAATCTTTTTGATCAGCCCTCACCCGTACAGCTTACCGACCACACATAATAAACTGATACCTCTTGAGTGGCAGCTCTCATGTTACTCCGGAAAATGTATCATAATGATGTGTGTAGCAAGCATTTCTACCGGTATCTCACACTGGGAGCTCTGAAGAATTATGGATCGTTATGAAATTACATTAACTCTTAGTGTCATCTTCGGTTTAACGATATCATTGCAGAAATATTCTATCACCTTCAGTATATCAAAAAGAAAACAACAGGATGGAATTATACAATCAATTGACAATTGTTCCTTTATATAACAAAAAAGCGTTATAAAATAATACCGATGAGATCACGTATCGTTCCTTTAAAAAAATACAATCCAGGTATAAGTGATTGTCAAAATATACATTTGACATATACACAAATCCGTACACATTTGTCCAAATTCCATTTAAGAAAATTAGGATTCTATAGCATAAATTACTATTGTTTTGCGTATTTAAATTATATTCCACTAGAATGAACAGCAGTTACGATGGGATAAAGTTGTGACACGCATTCTTCAATGACTAAGAAGAAAACATCAAGTTACGAAAAAATTTATGGTTAACAAAACGAGATGTAAATCGTGGCCACCAAGAATGAACGAAATAATAATCCTAGTAAAAGAAATCGATAAAACCCATAACGGTCATCTAAATGAATTGATAAATAATATTTGCAAACAAAAACGAACGATTATGAACAAAAAAAAACGTCTGAAGTAACCGATCACGCGTACAATACTCGCGAAAAAATGGCATGCGCCGGTAATAAAATATTCTCAAACATTAAAAAACGCACATGAACTGAGAAGACATTTGGCATCAGTTAAGGAAACGAAATAAAATAATACAATATCCTTTGGAATATCTACTACGATCACAAACACCTTAACCTCGACATTAGTGTGTTATTGAATAACAAATGCTAGCTAGATTAGTAAAGCGGATGCGCCAACAGCAGCGAACATGACAAAACCACACAGACTCCATTGGCAGCCAGCACCGTACCAAAGCAAATGAACTTTGGCCAGAGAGCAGTAAAAAAACGCAACACATTGATGGAGTACTGGTTACGCAATTCATTGGTTTACAATTGGTAACACAACACATTTTTGAATTACTGATAATGCAACACATTGGTGTATTACTTGTAACGCAATACGTTGGTTGATTACTGATAACGTAACACATTGGTAGATTACTGGTAACGCAACACATTGGTGTATTACTGGTAACGCAATACATTGGCTGATTACTGATAACGTAACACATTGGTAGATTATCGATAACGCAACACATTGGTGTATTACTGTTAACGCAATACATTGGTTGATTACTGATAACGTAACACATTGGTAGATTACTGATAACGCAACACATTGGTGTATTACTGGTAACGCAATACATTGGTTGATTACTGATTACGTAACACATTGGTAGATTACTGATAACGCAACACATTGGTGTATTACTGGTAACGCAATACATTGGTTGATTACTGATAACGTAACAAATTTGTAGATTACTGATAACGTAACACATTGGTAGATTACTGATAACGCAACACATTGGTGTATTCCTGGTAACGCAATAGATTGGTTGATTACTGAAAACGCAACACATTGGTAGATTACTGGTAACACAACTCATTGGTGTATTACTGGTAACGCCATACATTGGTTGATTATTGATAACGCAACACATTAGTGAATTAATAATAACACTCAGGCGTCTACCTAGGAATATCCCTTAGCATAATTTACTGGACTCTGTATAAACGCTAAGTGCGTATCCAGTTTGGTACGTGTCTCGAACACTATCAAGTGCATTGCTGCACACAAATATGATTATATTTGGAAGAGATTAAGACATCAAGCAACGGCTTTCCTAATATGCTCCCAATTCTTGCCTTCTGCTTTTACTGTCCAACGCAATCAATGAGTCTAGCTCAAACCAAATCAAGAGCATTCTTTATCAATCGAGGAGCAGTTGGTGTTACCCAAGGTTAGTAAGATATTGGCACATTTAACCTGAATCGCTTGGACACACATATATTTTAACATACAGAATGGATTTAATTTGAACTATTGAGCTGATTGAGGTTGACCACACCTAATTTATGATAATAGGCAGACTAAAGTTGGGGGGACTTAATTTAATCCACTGAGCAGACTGATGTTTGCCACACGTCCTATTTGAACCCCTGAACAAACTATGGTTGGACACACATTCAATTTGAGCCACTAAGCATACTGAGAATAACCACACAATGTCCTACGATAGTGTTGGAAGTATCTAACACAGTATTGCATTAGATTGGACATTGTATGTGAAGATCGTAGGTGATCAGAAGCCCTCTGCAATTGCAATACAACTTATTTTTAATACTCTATTACACACTTGATTATACCACTAGTTTAGTTACAATAGCAGGAGCGACTTGTTTTGTTGCATTGATATCAGGGATGCAAAGATTGCCAAATTGACGTATTTCCACATTTAACACACTGCAATGGACTATTAATAGGAAGAAAAAACACAAAGAGTAAGGAGCTTCTGCTTATACTTGAATGTATCATACAAGAAGAGTACGCAAATTTTGTTTATACTTCGATTAATCAACTTGAAAGATGTCTTTAAGAGTTTTATGTACTAGCGAGAGGTACACGGTATCATGTATGAGCAGTCTCAACGACAGCCGCATCAGGCGAACACAAGCATTTAGGAACGAACTTGTCCGAACTCCTGTGAATTCGAACGTGTTTTGGCACTTGTTAACGTTTTTTCGGACACATGTTGCAAAAAATCACACAATTCCTAGTAAAAACTTCAATCAACGTCTGCAATAAGTTTGACCTCAGATCATACAGATGGGATGATGCTTTCATAAATTTAACTTCAAAACTTATTCCTATTGATCGGTCAAATCAAGCGGCTTCGACTGTAAAACAAAACTTCACGGAAATTGACATTCAATTTGCACAGCTAATTTTTTTTGGGCAACTTCACGATTTTTATGTTTCTTTTGTATTCTGATTTCCACAACTTAATTAAACAGTAGATATATGAGGAAGCGATTCTTAAAAATCCATTATTGAATCGTATGAGAAACATGAAAAAGAAGCCCATTTCAATGGTGACAAGCAGTTCAACAATTCCGTAAGCAACGTGAATAGTGCAGTTTTATTGTCATTCGTTTGGGAGTATGAGTAGTATGTACCAAACAGTGAAGGATTGCCAATCGAATGACGAGAGAATACCATAACATATACGTAAACACGTATATACGAGATCCCTAAGTGACACGATCCTGTAGTTTACTTTGCTGTAGCTAAAGATGATAGACTGTCCGGATGACACTCCGCCCACTCTGATGACGTAAGCATAAACACAGGCAAGCGATTGCGAGCAATGGCGCACCCATGATCTTTTTGGGGAAAAGGAGGATGGGGCTCAAGTAAAATTGAATTGAAGGGTTATATAAAATTCGGCTTTAAATGGAGAGACATGGCAGCCTAGCCCCTCCACCCTCGTTAGGCCACTGATTGCATAGGTTATTGAACATACAGTGACAGCGTTTGCTGATTTGAAAAAAAAAAACGCTATTAGAGTATAAATCTTTCCGGTGGGAGATGACGTCAAGAGCGTAGTGAAATCTAGGGAAGATTAAGAGTAGGAGCTCATCTCCCCTGGAGCTCTGCCGTAAGCCTTAGTAAGCTTCTCCGTAGGGCATGCAATCCAGCGATCTATCCTAGCACTTTGTTTCATCCCTAGCAGTAACTGCAGAATAACAACAATTCAAATGAAAAGATAATTAAACATTCAAAAGCAGCACTTTCAAGGGGTGTACAGGCACTTGCGTCATCGCTTTCTCATGAAACAATGGTTCGCAAGTAGAACCGGGGCCTTCAATTGATTGGATTTGAGTCTCATTTTCACCGGAGCCTCAACGGGGCCTTCAACATAACGAGAATAAGAAAAGACAATCGTAGTAGTTGAGTAAATAAGAATATTTCAGTCCGTGATGAGATGCATACATTCGCTACCTCATCACATTGTCTTTACCTGATTGCAATTTACTCAGCATGTTTGATCTTACCTTGAAATTGCTTGCTTGCAACCTACTCTGCTTTTCTGACACGAAATTTAAATTTGTAATCTTTCGGATTGCAGGGGTCGAGGTCTGTCGGGCTCTTCCCTTTCCTCTCTTTGTTCATGTATGTAGCTGCATCCTGGACGGAGCTTTCGTGCACAATTAAACCACCTGATCTATCGAAGAGATTCGTAAGAGTTAACGTCATTTGATTTGCGTTCACCACCGTGCTCGACGACGCACAAAATTCTTGAGCAGAGCTTACGGCCAAGTTTTGTTTCTTGTTGTAATTAACGCCAACTTTGTTTGTGCTGCTTAGATATGTAAATATCTTTACAGCCAGAGGTACTATCACTGCTACTGCTAGAGCAACTGCGTAGTACGTTGCAAGCCGGGAAGAGCTTTCCACCGCCAACGGCACCACTGCTGCTACCAGAGGGAAAACTTAGTGCGTCGTTGCTCAGAAAAATACTCCGTCCGCTCGTGGGGATCAGGAGTTCGTTGTTGGTAACACTCGCACCGCTACTTCTATCATTGTTACTATCACTGCTTGAGGGAAGAAGTAATCCATAACTGGCTGGACAAGAGCCGCTGCATTCACCATTGCTACTACCAACGCTAGAAGGAAGAAGTAAGTCGCTGCTGGTCTCACATGATTTGCTACTTGCAGCATTGTTACCTCCGTAGTTAGAGGAGAGTAATCCCTTGCTGGTTACATTAGAACCGATACTTTCATCACTGTTATTGCCACTGCTAGAGGGAACGGGTGGACTAGCACACCAAATTGTTGTATCATTCTCATTGATGTCTGTACATTTTTTGAAACCAGTCCCCACCGTGTCTGCAATTTTAGGTTGTGTTTTCTTTTCTTCAGCGTCATGGTTCGAGGACATAACCCATGATTCATCATGTATGTACTTATCTGAACATTGCATGGGAAACCCTAACCCATTAGTCAACATTGTGTCAGTCGTTTGAATATCCGTCAGGTTACTTTTGTTGGAGGAAATAGTGATACCCATGCTGACGGGTGCGGTCACATTTTCGATAACTGGCAACCTCAGGTCAGGATTCAGCGGTTTCTTCGCTTTGATATTTGAATAGCATTTCAACGCCTTGGTGCAAATTCTATTCAGCTTTCTATTTTCAATGTTTGCATGCGCTCCAGTTATGTTGTCATTGGAGGAATTAGGAGCGCTCTGAATTGACTTGTTTGTTTGCGCTCCTGTTATGTTGTTTTTGGAGAACCAAGGGTCACTGTGAACGGGCGTGTTTGTTTGCGCTCCAGCTACGCCACCCTCATAGGAACATGGAGCATTGAGAACGGGCGTAATTGTTCGCGGTTCTGCTATAATATCCTTGGGTGAGCTAGGAACATTGAGGACAAGTGTGTTTGTTTGCGTTTCTGCTATGATGTTCTTGTAAGAACAAGAATCCCTTTGAACGGGTATGTTTGTTGGCGCTCCTGCTATGTTGTCCATAGAAGAACTAGGAGCACTGTAAACTGACGTGTTTGTTTGCGCTCCTGCTTTGTTCTCCTTGAAGGTATTAGGAGCACTGTGGACGAACCTTTCCATTGCAGTACCCTTGAAGAATTTCTTGACACCATTTGAACCCGAAATGAATCTATTAGTGGAGTTATATACTGATGAAGTTGGTGTACTACACTGCACTCTGTCGTTCACCAATGAATTAACTGAGACAGTCCGCTTCATAGACTTTCTTCGCTTGCACGGTGCTAATTTCTGAGCCTTTTTCACCGAAGCTTCTACTTGGAAATTTGTGTATCGATGGATTTTGAATTTATTGCTTAAATTTCCAGATGGACTTAACGTTGCCTGGTCGGAAACCTTCACTTTATTTGAAGGAAAAGAACTTGATCTAGTATTTGACATGGGTTGGCGTTCGAGTTTGGGCATGGGTCTGGCGGTAGGGTTGTAGGTGACGTCACTGACTTTGGAGACAGTGGTCGAAGAAGTTGTCGACTGCGAATGTGACAAAGTATTGACTTTAGAAGATGGAGACCGAAATTGTGTGTTTTTCAACGGAGATTGGCGCCCAATTTGTACAGAACAACTTTTCAACGTCCGATGAACTAAGGTACGTACCTTTGAAGCTGGAGACGAACAAGGCGAAATTTTAGATGAAGTCTGGTGGACAACTTCGGGCCGGAATCGAGTTGAAAGCTTCTGATAACCGACCTTAACTCTGGGTCCGTAGGATGTTATCTTTTTGAGAGGCCGTATGTGTCCATTTTGAAGTCGATACATTTTCAACAGCTTGTGGGAAGCGTCCGTGGGTTTGGAATTTGTTAAAAAACTCGATGACGGTTCTGGGAGGGGCAGAGGTAAACCTTTAGACTGTAGTCTGAACAATGTCTCGTTGACACGGTCGCTGGATATGGAAGTAGTCGATTTACCCGAAGCAAAGTTCAGGAGGGGCCGGGTTTCATCTTCAGGCTGTGACGTGGCTGCTTTGCAAGCCCCGCAACTGGATTTGCAAGCAGTTGGTGGACATGGCGGAAGATTAGGGCGAATTTGTTGCTCAGCTCCTAGCAGTTTGTTTGGAGATGGCTCGTGAGAAATGTCTTTATCTTTAGAATTATACAGCGGGACAGACTCTGCCTTTTCTACAGACTGCTGGGTAACATCTCTAGTTTTAAAAGTAGTCGATGAAACTGACGCAGCTTGGGTAGAGCTCATCGGTGCCTCAGGAGTTCTCTTCGCTGCTTTTCGAGTTAGAGTCGCTTCGGACTTCCTGGTGAATTCGATGTAGTACTCGGGATAAAATTCCGAACTGTCATATTTGACAATCACTTGAGGACGCTTAACTCTGTCCACTGTGGTGTCGATGGGACGTCCAGAACTGAAAAGAAAAGAAAACAATAAAGTTAGAGCATCACATGTAGACACAACCACAGAAATCGTGCGGTAAGAAAAATCGGGACTTGAAGTTTGACGAGACAAATCGGCACAAAAGGCTAGTTTCTAAAAATAAAACTGTTTGTGTGCGCTGACTGGAGTTTAATTGTGCGCGTGGGCTTGTGACGTCACCACCGGTTGCGCCCACATAGCTAACCTGGCAGGGGTTGCCGGAGCTGCGATTCAGTCAACAACGATCGGTGAGTGAGCGCGATTGTCACTTAACTTTGGTTTTTGTCCATCTGTGCATTCCATCAAAGTAAAAGTTTCTTTTGACTGGAAGGATTAATCATCTTTGACAGTCTTTAGCAGCCATGGATAATGTTTTTTACAAATAATGTTTAAATGAGTTCAATTATGAGCGAGTGAGTGACCGCGTTCAGGGCAGGAACATCGCACCGACAGACACGACGTGGTGACGAGCAGCCTGAGATTATTCAGGCGCTTAGTCGTTAATAATTATTGCAAGCAATAATATAATAGCATAAAGTTGAGGCCGCCATAACGAAATGATCATGTGTCCCAGCGTCGTCCATCGTTTGAAAACCTTGAACACAATTTGTTAACATTATTTGGTTAATTAATTTTGTGGTTATACATCGTATATTTTTTCGTTACAGTGTGAGTCAGTGACAGTATATTGAAAATTAAGATTTTTATCGAGCCACTACCCACAAATCAGAAAGCACTAGTTCGTGAATAGGTGCGGACTGATTTCATGAACAGGATTGTATCATTACGATCTATTTAGAGATGCGTTTTTAAATAATTTCTCAACATATTTGTTGTATGAATTAGGTAACAAGAGGTTCTCGTGAAAGCTAAACAAATTCTAAATTTGTTTTTCAATGAAATCGGCAGCATTTGATCCAGTATTTATTTATAAAATCATAAAAAGTATCAAAAAAGAGAGCTTCTTGTATATTAATTAAAACATCATAACGATTTTAAATGGGTACATTTGAAATTTTAATTTCATGAGGTCAGGCAACTTTCAAAACCTTGGTTTGAATTTAGATAACGTGCAAACCATCGGATTTTTCGCACATGGCGTCAAAACCAAAAGTTTGACATCTATTTCACTTTTTTAACTATATTCATTTGTTCAGCAGGTACGGTGTCCACTTGAACTGTTTTATTACCATAAGATTGTGCAGCTTACATGTTATGATTTCATTATACAGTTATGACATTTCAAGGTAGAAAATTTAGGGCCCTACTTAAGCTATTCAGAGCTTCTGGGACAACTTTATTCATACGTACTAACCTATAGATTTAACCTAACCCTAACAGACCGAAAGTAAATGTATCCAGTTTTACTAAGACTAGACACCAATTAGGAATAACACCCTTCGACAAAAGTGTACCATTAACATTGAAAAAATGAAACTTCACATACGCCGTTAAGTTGTTGAGCCAATATTGAGAGACTGAGAAAAAAATGAAGCACTAAAAAACAATTATTGGGCCAGTAAGATGATACGTTGAACACATTCAGTCGGGGCTAAATGACTGAAAGAGGAACGTTCTGACGGTAAACAGGAATTAGCGATTTTCAAATTCTAGAACAGTTTTAGTGGATAGTGAATCTGATTTTGGATCCATCATAACGGGGGATTAATTATAAGGTTGCTTGCATTTCTCGTGTAAGAATCGCGCTCATCCGAGAACTTCCTAATTGAATTAAATAGAAATTGATCGCGGGGTCTGTAAAAAGTTTTTTGAATGCGTAGAGATCAATTTGGTAGTTATATTGATTTTTCAGTTTCAGGATATTCATGGTTTTAAAATTATGATTTGTATGAAAAATAGAATGGTAGGTTATTTAAAGCTCTAATAGTTTTCTTATGCGGTACAAATATTTAATCAGTTTAATTTTTAGCTGTTCCATACCAGGCTTCGATTTCATAAATTAAGAATGGCTAAAACACTAAAATAAGGGTTTTTATGCACAGATTGAGGGAGGAATTTATTTAATTTTTGAAGAATGCCTATATATCTTGACAATTTAGATTATATGTTGTCGAAACTGATTATTGAATGATCGATTTTTTTGGTCAGAGTATTCCAAAGGTATTTAGTGCTGTCAAACTCACGAATCCTGTCCTTCCCAATTTTTATGAGTGGTAACTTGATTTTACGCCTACATGAGAATAATGTGTGATACATTTTTTTGCCATAAATTCCAATTTGGTTAGCAGTTAGATACTTGTTTACATGATCGCGTTCTTTGTTAATTGAGCCTGTTTATTCGTGTATGGTGTTTGAAGGGATGTAAGTAGATAAGGTACTATCATCAGCAATCAATATGCATTTAAAAAAGGACGATGCGTTAACTATATCGTTTATGAAAATTAATTAATAAAAGTAGGGACCCTACAATAAAACCTTGAGGAACATCATGACTAATGTTGAGCATATCAGATTGTATTCCCTTCACAGTTACACATTACATTTGGTTGGACAGATATGAAGGGAACCAAATCACTAGCGATTCCTCGTAGTCCATAAAATCGTAGTTTAGATAATATTAGATGGTCAACACAGTCAAATGTCCTAGAAAGTCAAGAAATAGAGAGACTACAATGTAGTTTGAGTCTGTGTTTTTATATTGGTATTGCAGGTCATTTAATATTGCTTGAGATGGACATTTATTGACCAAGAAACCATATTGGTTTAGTGTTTACATTAAAGAAACGGAATAGTTGATTATGAACATTCATATACATATGCATACATTGGGAAATAAGAAAAGGACTGAGATGGGTCAGTATCCTGATCTTCCGAATATTCGTTCCGGCATTTTTTTCTGTTAAAGGTTGGTTACATTTATTGTTATGTGGTCTAATGTTCCACGTTCGTTTGGCATTATTTTATTCAGAAAATTTGTTCTCGTCGTCAGTTCGTTTATGAGATCGGATCAAACCTGTAACGAGGTTTGTAAATTGGGTAAAAAACTCTCTACATCTTGTCTTGCACGAACAAATAAAAATTTGATTCCGCCTAACATTTTGT
>SDVV010023680.1:0-12715 GCA_016164225.1 Gammarus roeselii
GTGCCATTAACCACAACTGCAACAGCGACCACTCAACACCAGCTACAGAACAGTGCCATTAACCACAACTGCAACAGGGACCACTCAACACCAGTTACAGAACAGTGCCATTAACCACAATTGTTACAGGGACCACTCAACACCAGCTACAGAACAGTGCCATTAACCACAATTGTAACAGGGACCACTCAACACCAGCTACAGAACAGTGCCATTAACCACAGTTGTAACAGGGACCACTCAACACCAGCTACAGAACAGTGCCATTAACCACAACTGCAACAGGGACCACTCAACACCAGCTACAGAACAGTGCCATTAACCACAATTGTTACAGGGACCACTCAACACCAGCTACAGAACAGTGCCATTAACCACAATTGTTACAGGGACCACTCAACACCAGCTACAGAACAGTGCCATTAACCACAATTGTTGCAGGGACCACTCAACACCAGCTACAGAACAGTGCCATTAACCACAATTGTAACAGGGACCACTGAACACCAGCTACAGAACAGTGCTATTAACCACAACTGCAACAGGGACCACTCAACAGCAGCTACAGAACAGTGCTATTAACCACTATTAAAACAGGGACCACTCAACAGCAGCTACAGAACAGTGCTATTAACCACAACTGCATCAGGGACCACTCAACAGCAGCTACAGAACAGTGCTAATAACCAGAATTGTAAAAGGGACCACTCAACAGCAGCTACAGAACAGTGCTATTAACCAGAATTGTAACAGGGACCACTCAACAGCAGCTACAGAACAGTGCTATTAACCACAACTGCAACAGGGACCAATCAACAGCAGCTACAGAACAGTGCTATTAACCACAATTGCAACAGGGAGCACTCAACAGCAGCTACAGAACAGTGCCATTAACCACAATTGCAACAGGGAGCACTCAACAGCAGCTACAGAACAGTGCCATTAACCACAATTGCAACAGGGAGCACTCAACAGCAGCTACAGAACAGTGCCATTAACCACAATTGTTACAGTGCCCATTGACAACAGCTGCAACAGAGCCCACTCCAATCTGTCGACCGTGTCTCCAATTATGTTGTGTCAGTGCCATCGCCGCCCACTTTAGCCCTCATGGCGCCACATGCACTGAGGAGAAAGACAATAGCCCTCTGCTGCCACGCCATTAGTGCTGTGCTTGGCAGTCTTAGCGCTGTGTTGGCTAGTCTTGCTAATGATGTTAGTATTGTGCTTGGCAGTCTTTTGTTGTTAGTGCTGTGCTGACCAACCTTAATGCTGTGCTGACCAACTTTAGTGCTGTGCTGACCAACCTTAGTGTTGTGCTGACCAACCTTAGTGTAGTGCTGACCAACCTTAGTGTTGTGCTGACCAACCTTAGTGCTGTGCTGACCAACTTTAGTGCTGTGCTGACCAACCTTAGTGCTGTGCTGACCAACCTTATTGCTGTGCTGACCAACCTTAGTGCTGTGCTGACCAACCCTAGTGCTGTGCTGACCAATCTTAGTGCTGTGCTGTTTGGTTTTCGTTACTCGCCTCATTTCTCAAGTTAGTGAGGAGCCCCTGATAGTTGTTCGAAGCAGCTCTCAAGACTACGGCAAGATACTGAGGGCAGCTTTTAACGAGCCACTATAATAAGATACGCAGTGCAATATTCAAAAACTCAACTTTAATTTCACCGTTTGCAGGGTTGCGTGGATCAATATTTGAAATACCACGACACAGGATCTGAGAAGTTTTGAAGTCGTTAACATTACTGTGGCTAGGGCACCATTTTGATTTTTTTTCTTTTAAATTAGGGCACGAATTGTGTAGGTATTAGGGTATAGCATTTAACCTAGGATACAAAGAAATTCAGCTGGGGTATACATTTTCCCCTGTTGTATTTCGTACAGTTGAAAAACTACAAATGTATCTGCTTTCCCATAATTCTTGGCTTCAGAATCTTACGGAAAATTTTGCATTATTTTATCCGAGGAGAATTGGAGTAGAGGAACTTTCCGGAGTGCATATACGTCAATATACGTCACTTTTTCATCTCCTCAGACTTTTAAAAATCTTTTTACCATTCGGATGAACTTGATGAGCTGGGACCATCTGAATGCATTGTGGACAGATTTCTTTAGGCAAAGTTTATCAAGCAAGACTTGAAACAAGTTAGTATTGCACGCTCATTACTTTATGATGGCAAGCATTCTTCATACGCCAAACGTTTTCACTCATGCTGCTGTGGGTGGTGGTGCACGGATGCCAGTTTTAGGAGAGGGACTTGTTGCGGATGTTACTAGGGATGAGGTGCAGAAGGCTGTAGAGGTGATAAAAGCCCTGTTGCAGCCGAGTGTCTGAATAGACGTGGAGTAACGATTGTCAAATAGCTAGCGGGGCTACTGAACCTGTGTTTTGTGGCGGGTGTGGTGTTGATTGGGTGACGCAATGCTTGCACTGTTTCGTTGTACAATGGCAAAGGAAATAAACATGAATACTGCAACTGAATGGGTATCTGTTTGTTATGTGTGGTCGGTTAGTTGTACGGAAGAGTGCTGGTCAAAAGAATTAGAGACTACGGATAGCGCAATTGACTAGGAACAGTGTGGTTTTAAGAAAGATAGAGGGTGAGCCGGTCAAATTTCCGCAGTAAGACATATGTGAAAAGTACCTTGTGAAAGGAAAGGGGTTTTGCCTTCATGGTGTAGGCAAAGGCCTACGACAGGGTCGACAGGGAAGCGCTGTGGAGTTTCTATGTTGGCAGTACATGCATCAGAGTGGAGAGCGAGGTGAGAGACTGGTTCATTGTGAAAGTGGACCTGCGTTGTATCTCCCCGGCTGTTCAATCTCTACATGAATGGAGTGGACAAGGAGGTGAACGCGAGTTTAATGGGTCGAGGCTTGGAGCTGTTGGAAGCGAATGGACGGAGTTGGCAGTTGAGCCAGTTGTGTAGGCGAGTGTCGCATTTTGGTAGTAGAGTGTGTGTGTGAGGAGGAAGCGTCGAATGAACGTGGGTAAAAGTGAAGCTACGAGATGCTCGAGGAATGTCGATGCGAGCAGAATTAGTGTCCTCCTAAACGGAGAGTTATTGAAGGAAGTTCATAGAGTGCAGAGAGTGCATTGAATAGGCGTGAGTGGAGAAACTTGGTTGAGGATAGGGGGGACGAACATCATGACTCTGCAGGGGTATACCAGTCACACTGTCGGGCCCTGCTGCTGACACTGACCTCAGACCGCACTCATGACCCAAAGTGTGTGCTGCAGGGTCTTCCAGCCGGACCCTTTAGCGCAAACGGGCTAAGTTGTGTGAGTGTGAGTGTATGAGAGGAGTGTGAGGTGCGCCTTGCCGTCGACCACTTCCTTCGTGGGGATTCGTCCTAGTGTTTGTATCTAGCTTAAGATTCTTCCGCATATTTTTGACTTGATGGAAAGTTTTATTGCAACATCATATATCCCGTCTAGCCAGCGTAAAATGTTGGATACACTATGTTCTGTGACTTAGTCATTATACGTGAATCATGGTCCATCATGCAGATACATTCTGGAGTAGCGTGGACTTTGAAGTGTCATTCCCGGTTGTGGGAATTCCATCAGACATGAAAACGTTTTCATCCTAAGTTGTTAACTTAAGAAATGATTGTAGCTCATGCTAAATGGATATATTCTATTTCTGATTTTCAATAATTGTGTATTTTAACAGATTGGTATCCTTTATGTAGAATCGACGAATACAAACTACTGCTTTTATCAACTAAAGTTGGAGGATCTAGCCAAACTTCCCATATTTTTCAAAACACCAATCAAATTTGAAATAATTAACATTTTGTTATTTCCAGCTCGAAGGGTTCCCTGGACTTCAGCTACCACGATCATGAGAAGATGACGTCGTTCCTGCGCAGTGTGGCTGCCACATACCCCAACCTGACCGCACTCTACTCCATCGGCAAGAGCGTGCAAGGTGAGGGGGCGCTGAGGGCTAGAGAGGGAAGAGGACTTGGGGACTGAATAGGGAGGTTGTGGTGTTGGGGTTACAATGGGAAATGGTGTTAGGGCCATACCCCAACCTTACGGCACTCTACTCCATCGGCAAGAGCGTGCAAGGTGAGATGGCGCTGAGGGCTAAAGAGAGAAGAGGACTTGGGGACTGAATAGGGAGGCTATGGTGTTGGGGTTATAATGGGAGATGATGTTAGGTCCAGGAAGGTGATGCAGAAACGTGAAAGGGAGGTAGTGTCAGAGAATTTAAATTGGGGAATAGGGTTGCTGTCCAGAAATTCCGGTTAAATTTAAGGACATTGTTTCTCCAGTTATTTTTTTATGTGATGGGTTATCACATGATATTTTATTGATAGAGCTTGTGTGTTTCATTTAACTAACCTTCCGATACTATAATGAAAAGGAATGAAACGGTTTCATGTCAAATTACCATGTCAGTTGGAGAACATTGAGTGTTGGATCACAACCGGCATCCAAGGCATTACTCGCCCTACAATTGGATCTGTTAAACATTTTTCTCCGCTGTATTACTCGTACCGCAGTTGAGAACAAGATTCGTAGTAACTACTGCCTGTTACTGCTGTCTCCATTGTTCGTACCGCAGTTGAGAACACTACTCGTGGTAACTACTGCCTGTAACTGCTGTCTCCATTGTTCGTACCGCAGTTGAGAACACTACTCGTGGTTACTACTGCCTGTAACTGCTGTCTCCATTGTTCGTACCGCAGTTGAGAACAAGACTCGTAGTAACTACTGCCTGTAACTGCCGTCTCCATTGTTCGTACCGCAGTTGAGAACACTACTCGTGGTAACTACTGCCTGTAACTGCTGTCTCTATTGTTCGTACCGCAGTTGAGAACACTACTCGTAGTAACTACTGCCTGTAACTGCTGTCTCCATTGTTCGTACCGCAGTTGAGAACACTACTCGTGGTAACTACTGCCTGTAACTGCTGTCTCCATTGTTCGTACCGCAGCTGAGAACACTACTCGTGGTAACTACTGTCTGCATTATTTGTACTGCAGTAGAGAACACGACATATGGTAACTACTGTCTGCATTATTTGTATTGCAGTAGAGAACACGATACATGGTAACTACTGTCTGCATTATTTGTAATGCAGTAGAGAACACGACATATGGTAACTACTGTCTGCATTATTTGTACTGCAGTAGAGAACACGACATATGGTAACTACTGTCTGCATTATTTGTATTGCAGTAGAGAACACGACATATGGTAACTACTGTCTGCATTATTTGTATTGCAGCAGAGAACACGACACATGGTAACTACTCCCTGAATTATTTGTCAAGTTGGAAGTAACGCGGTGCGTCTGGAAAAGAGCTTCAACAAAGCAGTAGGTGGTTCTTGCTCTGTTATCAAGTGCGCGAGCGTCAAGTTCCATCCCAATTACTCTGATGATGGGATACTCAATTATAGCCACAATTCGTCGTTGTTCCTCGGAGTCGTGTCGTGGGAGAAAGTTTCTATTTGTCGGTAATTTCGCTCGGTAACTTGGTAAGGCTGGTAAATGATACTCTTAATAATGTTGCTATTGCATTATGATTGGTAGGACAAACAAGATTAACAACATGGTAATAATAGTTGGGTCACTAAAATAACAAATCACTAATTCTAAATTGAATATTGTGAAGTAGGTCTCTAATGTGTATCAGTAGGTCTCTAATGTGTATCAGTAGGTCTCTAATGTGCATCAGTAGGTCTCTAATGTGCATCAGTAGGTCTCTAATGTGTATCAGTAGGTATCTAATGTGTATCAGTAGGTATCTAATGTGTATCAGTAGGTCTCTAATGTGTATCAGTAGGTCTCTAATGTGTATCAGTAGGTCTCTAATGTGTATCAGTAGGTCCCTAATGTGTATCATTAGGTCCCTAATGTGTATCAGTAGGTCTCCAATGTGTATCAGTAGGTCTCCAATGTGTATCAGAAGGTCTCTAATGTGTATCAGTAGGTCTCTAATGTGTATCAGTAGGTCTCTAATGTGTATCAGTAGGTCTCTATTGTGTATCAGTAGGTCTCTAATGTGTATCAGTAGGTCTCTAATGTGTATCAGTAGGTCTCTAATGTGTATCAGTAGGTCTCTAATGTGTATCAGTAGGTCTCTAATGTGTATCAGTAGGCCTCTAATGTGTATCAGTAGGCCTCTAATGTGTATCAGTAGGCCTCTAATATGTATCAGTAGGTCTCTAATGTATATAAGTAGGTCCCCAATGTGTATCAGTAGGTCTCTAATGTGTATCAGTAGGTCTCTAATGTGTATCAGTAGGTCTCTAATGTGTATCAGTAGGTCTCTAATGTGTATCAGTAGGTCCCTAATGTGTATCAGTAGGTCTCTAATGTGAATCAGTAGGTTTCCAATGTGTATCAGTAGGTCTCCAATGTGTATCAGTAGGTCTCCAATGTGTATCAGTAGGTCTCCAATGTGTATCAGTAGGTCTCTAATGTGTATCAGTAGGTCTCTAATGTGTATCAGTTGGTCTCTAATGTGTATCAGTAGGTCTATTGTGTATCAGTAGGTCCTTAATGTGTATCAGTAGGTCTCTAATGTGTATCAGTAGGTCTCTAATGTGTATCAGTAGGTCTCGACTGTGTATCAGTAGGTCTCGACTGTGTATCAGTAGGTCTCGACTGTGTATCAGTAGGTCTCGACTGTGTATCAGTAGGTCTCTAATGTGTATCAGTAGGTCTCTAATGTGTATCAGTAGGTCTCTAATGTGTATCAGTAGGTTTCTAATGTGTATCAGTAGGTCTCTAATGTGTATCAGTAGGTCTCCAATGTGTATCGCAATGGGTTGAATAGCTAACTGCGTACAGCAACTGAATCCATGAATGCAACCGATCGAATCCAGTCATGTGTACGTATAATTGGATCTATGAACGCAAAATTAAATTCAGTCCTATATGTATGTTTCTGTGAATGTTGCTCGCTATTCGGGAGAAATACACAATCCAATATAATTAATTACATGAAAAATAAAAGACCATGAAACTCGAATGGATTACCTATATACTCACATTGGTAAGTGCGTCTGTGACAATATACCAGGAATAACCAATGCAACACGAATGGATTACCTATGTACTCACATTGGTAAGTGCGTCTGTGACAATATACCAGGAATAACCAATGAAACACATATGGATTACCTATATACTCACATTGGTAAGTGCGTCTGTGACAATATACCAGGAATAACCAATGAAACACATATGGATTACCTATATACTCACATTGGTAAGTGCGTCTGTGACAATATACCAGGAATAACCAATGAAACACATATGGATTACCTATATACTCACATTGGTAAGTGCGTCTGTGACAATATACCAGGAATAACCATACCAAGTTAATGTCCTAAAGGCTCACCTCCCTCCTTGCGTTCCGGACACGAAGCGATTGTTCGATTTCTAAGCGAACACCGAAAGATCGAAATACTCACGAATGGGCGTATTTGCGTAGCTGTATTTATCAAATGAGGGGACGGCCCTACTGGTCTTTACCTTTACAGGGGAGTGTTCTGCATTGTTCCTCCCTTTATACTGACAATATCAACAATTTAACCGGTTTTAAACCCCGATCTCAATCCGCTAAATATGCACGTGCTAAAAATCCCCCCTGGAGACGAGTGGGCACCTTCTGTCAGTGTAGTCTAGGAGGATAAACACAAGACCTACACCTTTATCTGGTAAGAGACCCGGCTGACGCGTTACCTCCAAGAGAAAAGTACAAATTGCTAAAAATGTCCACGTTCTTCTTATTAATGAGAAACCCTTCGAATGGTTTGTGGAAGAAGTAAAGGATAGCATCATCTGAGGACAAACTTCTGTTTTACTAAAGAAAACATTCGCTAAATAGGGTTCAGGATAACACGCAACGAGGGCTCCTGTCGCGTAACCTATCCGAGGACTTGTGGGCAGGCGAGATGTTCAATGAGGTGAAACAATCGTGGAGTAGAGATTATGTATCATGCGTTACCATCAACGTACAGTGTAGGTAATAAATCGAGCGTAAAAGCAGAGAGCTATAACAGGAGACCATTGTAGTTTTCACCAGATCTTTATGGAATTCAAACTTACTTAAAGCATTCCAATCATATCATTCCCTAATAATGGTATTGCTAATTGTTAACTCATTGAGGTCTTCATGAATGAAAGCTGATAAACCAACTAGAAAGAGAACCCTGCGCACGAATTGCAAGAAAAGTACAGTACGTCGTGTCACTATGATGAAGAATTTTCACACAACCAAAACTATTTTTTTAACATTTCTGCAAATATTCCTCTACAAAATCTCTTAACATCCCCAACACCCTACCACAATGCCACTTCATCTCTCCACACCACCTGGTTAAGCCACTTTTTCCAACTGCCTCATCAGCCTTCAGATCCTCCCTGTAACCTTTCCCTCGTGGGCAGCCAACTTCATCAGCCTGACTCCCCCAGCATCAGTATTCAGGGAACGGTGTGGGGCCGCCGTGGCCGGAACCAACCACACTGTTTTGCGCCACCTTTGCCGGAAACTGCCCTGAAGGTTTTTTAAAAGCGGTTGCCAAGTGCCTCTTGAATATTGAATGATTGGTGCAAGGAAAAAGACTTCAGAACAAGAAAAGAGGTGTGACTCTCTGTGAGTAGTGTCGTTAATTACTTGTATTCTCAGTGCTTATTCATACCACTCATTTTTGAGCAAATATTGTCTCAGGAATAACTCATATTTGCTTATATTTACTTATATAAACACAGGAAAAGATGCGAGTTTAATGAAGTTAGATATTCTGTTTTTTGATGTTGGGGAGTGTAACGGTAACTTATGCATAAACAAAGGGTAAGGTTGTGGTAGAAGTTAGGATTTCGGAAATGAGGATTTACAAATTCTTTTTTGGTAGAATTACAAATTAGGTAGAATGACAAGTTCTAGGTAGAATGACGAGTAGTGACCCTCAATCATTCTCATGATTGTCATTGCACGGTTTGCTCTTAGTGACCCTCGGGAATTGACACCACAATGAGAGACCGTAGATAGGATAACAGTAGAAAGGATAGGATAACATAGAATAACAGTCGATAGGATAACGGTAGATAGGATGACGGTAGATAGGATAACAATACGTTTTAGAGGCTGGAGTTTAGGATTCATGGCGTAAAAGAAAACTAACAGATAGGCTAACTGCGAACCGCATTTAGTTTACGTTATTGTTTAGAGATATCGCCTTTATCCGACAGTAATTTGTTATTAACTGCTGCAAATAAAGGAAACGGTCCACATCCTCTATCCAGTGGGTCGCGTTAATTACACTGTCTAATCTGCCCTGGAACTTTTGATTGACAGGGTGGTTTCACCAGCACACCTAATTTACTAGTGTTGGACTTCATGTCTGGTTTCGCGGCCCGAGTCATGCATATATTTAACATCGCCTGTAGAGTATCGACATCTGCAGCCAGCAGGACCCTGTCGTTGGCACAAGCAACCGCGTTAATACGCCAGCTGTCAATGTGACACCCAACACTGTTAACAGATAAGCCGCTCGTATAGGCTGGCTTCACACATTGAATAGGAGGGGCGAGAGGGAGCCTCCCTCCCTTATGCCATTGGTTGAACGGAGCGGGTTTGACATTGAACTGCCGAATGTATTACACATTCCTGCTTATGGTATCTATACTTTAATAGCTTTGCAAGATGAATGTGTACTAGGGAGCGATAGACATAAAATTCATCTTGAAATGAGATACAATTACCACATTGTAGTCAATGGCCCTCTATTTTTTATTTTCCTGTTTTTTGTTACGTGTCAGAAAGCCCTGTCACTTAATAAAACCTTATAGTTATGTTCGAAGCTGTAGGGATTTTTTTTTTTGTTGCATTCGAAGCTGTAGATTATCATTATAATATTTAGGCCTCCTGAGCGTTTGAAATTGTGATTAAAAATATATAAGGAACATTATTATCAGAATCTTTTAGTGCTGAACGTTACAAAAAAAAATACTTCAGTTATGCTCATTTAAATTTTGTGTAACAAATCACTTCCCATTTCCATTGATGGTTGAAGATTCAAGTCTTGATATGAATCTGAAATTGGTAATGGCTGCTAATATAATCCTTGATTGGTAATTACTACCATTAGGTTAGATTGGTAATGCCTGCTGTTATCTTAGATTTGTAATGGCTGATATTATCTTAGATTGGTAATGGCTGCTGTTTTCTTGGATTGGTAATGACTGCTGTTATCTTAGATTGGTAATGGCTGCTGTTATCTTGGATTGGTAATGGCTGCTGTTATATTAGATTTGTAGTGGCTGCTGTTATCTTAGATTGGTAATGGCTGCTATAATCTGAGATTGGTAATGGCTGCTGTTATCTTAGATTGGTAATGGCTGCTGTTATCTTGGATTGGTAGTCAATCGCATTTGCATCTTTCGCATCAGATTTGACTGCCAACACCCAGACAAACTTTCCCTGCAAGCAATCCTTCAACATTCCTTATCCCTGAGGCACTTTCCCCAAGAAACAATCCTGATGGTAGGACAGCCTCGTTCCTACGCCATTATCTTTCCTAGAGAGCCATTGAGATTATACGACCAGTCTCAAGAGAATCCCGGCCCATGGGGGATAACGAAGGAAGCATCGCCAGGCTGTTGAACTGCAGTGAAATCACCACAAAGCTGTTAGACCCAACGAGGGATCCACGGTCTGCATTTACATTACCACATTGATCGAATGACATATTTAACAATTTCGTAGCCATTAGAACTAACAATATGAGCTAATAATAAAACGTGGAAGATTGATCTTTTCACGGATCTCAAGATTATTGAGAGGTTCGAACAGCAGCTCACTGTTTCAATTAGTACAATCTTTAACTGAAACCCAATTGAGTAAATTCTAAAATTGAATTAACATCTCTAATCTAATCAATTTTCTAATTGCTGCGTTTGCCGAGAAGGTTTCTTGATGTACGCTGGTAAACGCGCTAGCAACCGAGCGATATAATTGAATCCTTCCCCTGTTGTCGTTTAACTAGCTTCTAAATAAAGACTTTCTTGAGAAGGTCTTTACGATGGCTCCTCGATCCTTCTCGACCTAACTTTATTATGATTGCAATAATGGCGGAGGACTTGAACACGGGAGCACTTACAGTAAACCTTTCTTTTCAGAATTTTATACAAGACAGTTTTAGGCCGAGGTAGTATAATGCCGCAGACTAACTCGAATGTTCGAGGTTCTACATAATAAACCCACATTATATAAAGAGTTGCCTCCATTCCCAATCCGAGGCCAACGTGTCTTAAACCCCCTAACCCCTTAACAATAATCGACGGGACCTGTCCTCTCTGCGTCTTGATCTTTTTATTCGACGTAACAGACCTGTCCACTCTGCGTCTTGATCTCGTTATTCGATGTAACAGACCTGTCCACTCTGCGTCTTGATCTCGTTATTCGACGTAACAGACCTGTCCACTCTGCGTCTTGATCTCCTTATTCGACGTAACAGACCTGTCCACTCTGCGTCTTGATCTCTTTATTCGACGTAACAGACCTGTCCACTCTGCGTCTTGATCTCTTTATTCGACGTAGCATCGCGCCTCAATCAATGAACATTTCTGTGACTTTCAGGTTACCACGTGTGACTAATTCACGTCGGATTTTATTGCACAATATATAATAGAGTAGCTGAACAATAAACGTATAGTTGAAATCTAACTTCTGAAACATGTGGAACTACCGTGACCACAGTTTGTTAATAACAGAATATTAATCACCAACAGGGACATTTTTATTTATGCACTTATTGCTGACGCAATGCACGAATTGTCACCAGCTATGTATATCTATCAACGGGACATCTTTGCTGGAAGGCTGCCTAGGTTGATCTGTATTTTTTATTGGTTGCTTTGTGACACTTCGTATTTCGATCGAATAAGGGACTCTCGGTCTCGGATCAGCAATACCCTCATTCATATCTCCCACTAGGATGGACGCGTCGTCGTGCCCTACGGCGGAGCGTGCAATGACTCTCGTTCAGGCTCCGATAAGAATAAAGCCCATATCAGATCAAAATCATTCCTATTGTTCAAAGACTCATTGCCACTGCTATTCGCACATTGCATTCTTTCTCGCATTACAGACTCTTGCAGCAGACCCAAACATTATATGAGGTATACATTTCCTGTGTGCTCGTCGTCACGAGTTGTTGTTATCTTTCGTAATAGTTGTTCAACATGTCATGTCCATATGACAACTAAATTTGAAACATGTACTGCCTTTCACATATTGAACCCTATTTTCTTTCGAAGTCGTTTGAAGCACATCTGGTCTTTTACTTATATTTAATGCATATACAGGGTCTCATCACTGTAACATGGTTATATTACCAGCTTTTGAGACAATTTGCAGGAGTGCTTACCTTGAATAATGCGCTCTTTGTTACGCCAACGCTTCGTTTAGCTTGCCCGTTAGAACTAGGATGGTATGATTCTTCGTTACGCCAACGCTTCGTTTAGCTTGCCTGTTAGAACTAGGATGGTATGATTCTTCGTTACGCCAACGCTTCGTTTAGCTTGCCCGTTAGAACTAGGATGGTATGATTCTTCGTTACGCCAACGCTTCGTTTAGCTTGCCCGTTAGAACTAGGATGGTATGATTCTTCGTTACGTCAACGCTTCGTTTAGTTTGTCCGTTAGAACTAGGATGGTATGATTCTTCGTTACGCCAACGC
>SDVV010023681.1:0-12715 GCA_016164225.1 Gammarus roeselii
GTGACTGAGAGCTAGGCGACTCACCCTCAACTGGTGACTGAGAGCTAGGCGACTCACCCTCATCTGGTGACTGAGAGCTAGGCGACTCACCCTCAACTTGTGACTGAGAGCTAGGTGACTCACCCTCATCTGGTGACTGAGAGCTAGGCGACTCACACTCATATGGTGACTGAGAGCAAGGCGACTCACCCTCACCTGGTGACTGAGAGCTAGGCGACTCACCCTCAACTGGTGACTGAGAGCTAGGCGACTCACCCTCATCTGGTGACTGAGAGCTAGGTGACTCACCCTCATCTGGTGACTGAGAGCTAGGCGACTCACCCTCAACTGGTGACTGAGAGCTAGGCGACTCACCCTCATCTGGTGACTGAGAGCTTGGCGACTCACCCTCATCTGGTGACTGAGAGCTTGGCGACTCACCCTCATCTGGTGACTGAGAGCTTGGCGACTCACCCTCATCTGGTAACGGAGAGCTACGTAATCAGCATGAAGGCAGTTGTGTCATATTTATTCATTTCAGAAAAAATATTTTGTTTGAACCAAGTTCATTGGATCGAAAAGGACATGGGAGCGCAACCAACGATGGGATGAAATAAAACGCGCCTCTATTTCTCTATTTCTTTGCTTCTCTGGTTTTGTGTGGGCGTTTTTTTTAAATTCATACAGAAACAAATAATTCGACAACTTTATTCAAAAATGTTCAGCTATTCATTGAGGCATACTGCAGAGTCGCTTCTAATTATCTTAATTGAAGAACAAGGTCCGAAAATGAGTCATGTAACCGTAATGTAACTTTGAACGGCTTTTTTTTTCGTCCAATCATGTACCTTGAACAACGTTGAATTCAGAAACAAATGTAAACCCGTCAAACAGATAACAAGTGGTAATAAGAGGAAAGAAGTCCAACGATTTATTTAGGCCGATATAATTTCTAAAAGTGTGATATTATCAGAGTTCAATATACTGATTGCAAGAATTTTTTCAAACTCATTAAAATGTCGATTGTGATAAATTAACTTTACAAAACAACATGGCGTTTACAGTTTCCAGAAACGTGTTGTTACATGGTGATTTAATCTGTTAAATTGATTTAGTATGGCCTTCGATGTATTATGAACTTTGATGAATTACATATAGCCTTTGATGTAATAAGACTTCTGATGTATTATGACCTAATATGTATAATGACCCTTGATGTAATACGACCGTCGATGTATCATGGCCCTTGTTGAATTCTTTTTGGATATTTATAAAAAAGTCATCTTTATCCAATTTCACTTGAGATGAACTTTAATGAAATCAGTACCAATTCGGTAGAAATGGTCGTCGACCTTGCCTGATACGAAGGATCGCACGAACAATTGCGCTACAGCAATTCTACTCTAGCTGACGCTAGACCGTCTTGTTCTGCAACGTGTATACGACGCAGCTGTTTTTTCTGATTATCCGACTAACTATACTATTCTTGATAATACCTTTCAATTTTTGTGTTGAAACAAAATCAGGTTACAGCTTCACGACTTAAAATTATGTGAAGGTATTTCATGTAAAAGCTATTGAAAATAATTAAGAGGTATTGATACTTTCAGATTTGGTACACACCTTCGATACGTATCAGATCAGTACTGGCGTCTGCACATTGGATGTACTGACTCTTAGCGGCCAAACGCTGTTGAATTGACAGTAAACTGCTGATTCGAAGAAATATTGTTGATGGGCCTTTCTGAATCCTACTAGGAAGCAGGAACTGAATGTACCTGCTTACTCGCGCTTGAGATCACGTTTATTATTCTGAATCGTACTAGGAAGCAGGAACTGAAAGTACCTGATTACTCGTGCTCGATATCACGTTTATTGTTCTGAATCATACTAGGAAGCAGCAACTGAATGTACCTGATTACTCGTGCTCGATATCGCGTGTATTGTTCTGAATCATACTAGGAAGCAGGAACTGAATGTACCTTATTGCTCGTGATTAATATCACGTTTATTTTTCTGAATCATACTAGGAAGCAGCAACTAAATGTACCTAATTACTCGTGCTCGATATCACGTTTATTGTTCTGAAGCATAGTAGGAAGCAGGAACTGAATGTACTTGATTACTCGTGCTCGATATCACGTTTATTGTTCTGAAGCATAGTAGGAAGCAGGAACTGAATGTACTTGATTACTCGTGCTCGATATCACGTTTATTGTTCTCAATCATAGTAGGAAGCAGGAACTGAATGTACTTGATTACTCGTGCTCGATATCACGTTTATTGTTCTGAATCATACTAGGAAGCAGCAACTAAATGTACCTAAGTACTCGTGCTCGATATCACGTTTATTGTTCTGAAGCATAGTAGGAAGCAGGAACTGAATGTACTTGATTACTCGTGCTCGATATCACGTTTATTGTTCTGAATCATACTAGAAAGCAGCAACTGAATGAACCTGATTACTCGTGCTCGATATCACGCTTATTGTTCTGAATCATACTAGGAAGCAGCAACTGAATGTACCTGATTACTCGTGCTGGATATCAGTCAGGGTGTAGCAGTTCCATAAGAGGAATAATTAAAATGTTAAAGTGACTGGTTTGAGATGGAATAAAACACAACAGTTCCTCAAGTCTGTGTTCGTGCTGATGTTTGTCTGAACTGAGCGACGATTGTTAGCTGCATCCAAGATATATAAAATTGCTGAGCTTGCAGTAGCTTATACTTTGTAAAATTTGTCAGTCAACAAGCTATTGCTCCACTGTTGGACATAGGACGATGCTTGGTCGTTCTTTTGCTTTTGTCTCGTTGCCCACGGTTAGTGAATGCGCGTTTCAGAACTTATTGAAGATGAGATTCATATCTGCGCTTTTAATTAATTTGTTGAATATCTTCTGCTAGTAGGATTCTAAAATACATCGCATAGCGGACAAGGCCAATTGGCATCCAATGTATATCCTTCTGTGGCATTGTAATCATTTTTTCGAATGGACATGCCATTAGTGATCTAAAAAAAATAAACAAACTAAAGTAATTACTACACTGTAATGAAATACTTTATATTTTCCTTCGTCAAAGATGCAATGTCAGCTTTGTACTAATTATCAAACTAAAAGCACGTGTGACGTGATGTTGAGACAAAGTTGTTATTACACTACGTGTAGTGAGTAGGAAACTGTCAATTCAAAATTCAATCTTGCAATAAAATAACTGATGGCAATATGTACTCTATGTCTGTGGGCGCACTCTCAGTAGTGTTTGAACCTCAACAATGTTTCCCGGAACAGCTGTTACCTGCTAACACCAGTTACACAACTGTGGTTTAAACAATACTGACAGCAATAAACGTTTCCCCGTCAGCAACACCTCCTTTATTACTAATACACGCTACTCCGTAAATAACATCTCCTTCGTTACTATTACACGCTACCCCGTCAACATAATCTCATTCGTTACTAATACCCGCTACCCCGTCAACAACATCTCCTTCGTTACTAATGCACGCTACCCCGTCAGTAACATCTCCTTTGTTACCAATGCACACTACCCCGTCGACATAATCTCATTCGTTACTAATACCCGCTACCCCGCCAACAACATCTCCTTCGTTACTAATACCCGCTACCCCGCCAACAACATCTCCTTCGTTACTAATACCCGCTACCCCGCCAACAACATCTCCTTCGTTACTAATGCACGCTACCCCGTCAGCAACATCTCCTTCGTTACTAATACCCGCTACCCCGTCAGCAACATCCCCTTCGTTACTAATACCCGCTACCCCGTCAGCAACATCTCCTTCGTAACTAATGCACGCTACCCCGTCAACAACATCTCCTTCGTAACTAATGCACGCTACCCCGTCAACAACATCTCCTTCGCAACTAATGCACGCTACCCCGTCAGCAACATCTCCTTCGTTACTAATGCACGCTACCCCGTCAACAACATCTCCTTCGTTACTGATGCACGCTACCCCGTCAACAACATCTCCTTCGTTACTAATGCACGCTACCCCGTCAACAACATCTCCTTCGCTACTGATGCACGCTACCCCGTCAACAACATCTCCTTCGTTACTAATACACGCTATCAAGTCAACATATCTCCTTTGCTACTAATACACGCTACCCCGTCAACAACATCTCCTTCGCTACTAATGTACGCTACCCCGTCAACATATCTCCGTCGCTACTAATATACGTTACCCCGTCAACAACATCTCCTTCGCTAATAATACACGCTACCCCATCAATACATCTCCTTCGCTACTAATACACGCTGCCCCGCCCATAAAAGCTTCTTCGTTACTAATACACTCTACCCCATCAATAACATCTCCTTCGTTACTAATACACGCTACCCCATCAATAACATCTCCTTCGTTACTAATACACGCTACCCCGTCTACAACAATAACATCTCTTTCGTGACCAATACACGCGGCCCTGTCAGTAACATATCCTTCATTACTAATAGATGCTACCACGCCTCACTCTTTCTACATAACCAGCAACCTTTACTCTGCGCTATCCATGCCAGGAATCCACGTCTGCCAATTACTGTCGTAACTGGATATGTTTTTGAACCATTTTTGGCAATGGATGGAGCTATATCCCAATTATTATTCGATGAATGCTGAAACAATATGAGGTGGGTGAGTTTATTAATGAAGAACATGTCACTGGAGCCGAAAAATTGAACAGACCTGCAGAGCAGTATCAATGATGCCAAGCAATGTTAGGCAGTACATGGGATGATAGAACAGAGCACGGGATTACGATCCTTTTGAGAGCAAAAGGGTTAGTTCTGAAGTAGAACGTCTACGAGAGCGTCATGGGCCATATATGTTCTTATAACACCAACAAAGGAAACGGTTTAGCTATTCATCGGCGATTTATGTAAAACTTATCGAACCGCGACTGAAACGTTTCGATCGTATTGCTGTTTACAACTTCCGCTGGAAGTTTGTTCCATTCTTCGACAACTCTATACGTGAAGAAATTACGCGTGAGATCGAGTGAGAAACGTTTCCAAACGATTTTGTATCCATTGTTCCTAGTCACTCCGTTCGTACCTAGAGTGGAAAGGCTAGCTCGGTCGACGATTTCCTTACCCTTCATAATCTTCCACACTTCAATCATGTCGCCTCTGATTCAACGTTTTTCTAGCGAACAAAGATTGAGTTCACGTAGCCTGTCTTCATACGATTTATTCCGCAGCGAAAGGATGAGTTTGGTAGCTTTGCGTTGAACCTTCTCTAGTTCAATATCGTCTTTTCTAAGATATGGAGACCAGAATTGAACGGAATACTCGAGATGCGGTCTAACGAATGCATTGTATAACTTGAGCATACTATGTGGGTTTTTATACGAGATAGTGCTATACAGTTATTGTTACTTCTTAAGTCATTAATAATGATGACACCTAAATTTATCTTCGGTGACTGGAATGAGTTTCTTTCTGGACATTGAATATTCGTGTTTAAGGTTATGAGAGCTGTGTGCATAACTTCACATTTGTCTACATTAAATTTCATTGGCCACTTTTCTGACCAATCAACAATTTTGTTCAAATCTAGTTTGATCTGCTGACACTCTAGTTCAGTTTGTACTTTTCCTTCTATCTTAGTATCGTCTGCAAACTTGCTAATATATGCGAGTACGTTGCTATCAAGATCGTTAATGAATATTGTAAAGAGAACTGAACCTAACGCGGTTCCTTGACGCAAGCCGCTTGTGACATTACCCCAGGGGGAGGAAGCTCCATTAAGTACAACTCGCTGCCGTCTGTCAGTAAGCCAGCCTTTTATCCAGTCGTTAAGCTCGCCTCGAATACCGATATTGTGCAATTTACTAACTAGGCAATGGGGGAAGACTTGATCAAAGGCCTTTTGGACGAAAGGGAAATGATATCGATTGGAGATTTTGGTTTGTGGATTTCAATTATATTCTTGATAAAAGGTAGCAGGTTCGTAAGACAGGTACGGTTGTGTCTAAAGCCATGCTGAGAGTCGCCAATCAATTTGTTTTATTCTATGAATTCTGTAATTTTATCCGTTATCAAACTTTCCATCATTTTGCTAATGACTGAGGTGAGACTAATTGGACGGTGATTGCCGGGATTTTTTTTGTCCCATTTTTAAAGATTGGGGTAACATTGGCTTCTTTCCATTTCGAGGGGCAGGTCCCATTTGTGAGAGATTTGATTGAAATGCTTGATAGATGTTCGTCGATTTTGTTTCTGTACTCTTGTAAGGGTCTGGGATGAACTTAGTCTGAAACGGGAGATTTTCTGACTTTAAATATATCGATATATTTTATAAGTTCTGCGGGTGAAAAGTTCACTGTACTGAGGGCTTCCATTCGTCTTTCCGCTATGATATCATCAGGATTAAGAATATCCTGATTCACTAACGTAAAAACAAAACAAAAGTATTCATTAAGAAGGACACTTATTTCGGTGTCATCCGTGTTTAGTTCACCAATATTGTTCTCGAGAGAACCAATTAGTAATCTTGAATTTTTTATTCGGATCAAAACTGAAAAAAAAATCGGAATATTTTTGGCCTTGGCGGCAATTTTATTTGCATAATCCTCCTTCTTTCGTTCCTGGACCCTCTCTAGATCTCTTCGCTGATGTTGTGTAATCATTTTTTGCTATGTCGTCGTGTGGATGCTTCTGTTTTATTCAGTGCTCTGCGTTCTTTCGCGACTGAAGACGCTGCAATGCTCTTTTCCAGTCGTTAGGCTGATTGACTGCTGTTCGCCTGGTTTTGCGCGGGATATGCTTACATTCGATATTTTCAAGTGCAGTCAAGCAATTGTTAAGCGATTGATCGACATCTTGTCCGAGGGTTATATCTGCTGACGCCATTGACTCTTAAGCTATCAAAATTGCCTTATCTAAAGTTAGGGACTTTTTTTGCAGTTTGTTGACGTTTACAACTCGATCTCTATGAAAAAAACGTATACAGTTGTGATCGCTAGTACTGAATGGTTTGCCAACTTCGACGTTCGTGACACGAGAGCCGCTTGCTCTATATAGGAGATCAACTACTTCTTGTAGGTGTCTTCACCATTTGGGTCATGAACTTATCGTCTGCAAAATCAATCAGACGTTGGCCGGTGGCAGTGCATTCGTCTGATTCCCAATCAATGTTGGGGATATTGAAGTCGCCAAGCACAAAACTGTGTTGTGTTGTGACGACATCGACGAGGGTGTTGTAAAGGTCGATGTCATCTGCAACCTTGCTTTTTGGGGGTCGATAGACGAGGGTGATTTGACATTTTATATGTATACCGACTACTTGGGTTGATGCTATGTAGTGTCTGCTGTTAGGGATATTGACTTCTAATATTTGCAGAGTTTTTTTACAAGAAACAGCACTCCTTTGCACTCTCGGTTTACTCAATCTTTGTGAAATAGGGAGTAACCAGAGAGAGTAATTGCGCCTAAATAATGCCTGGTGCTCAATTTCATCCACGATTCCTTGATTGCTATTATGTTGATATATTCATTCATTGCAAGGATACCTAATTCGTCGATTTTATCCCGAGACTTCTAGCGTTCACAATAGTGACTTTTGAGACTACCGTTAGCCTCATTACCTTGATTTTCTTGACTATGAGGCCTTGTGTCGGAGCAACGGCTTTCGTTTTCGTTTACTCGGGTTGTACTAGCTGGAGCGGTGACTATTGCCTCTAACTCGAACTGGACTGATGACAGGATTTTTTTTTGCTAGGACCTGCGGTGGTGTTCTGATGAGCTCTTGTATGTGTTGTGTATCTAGAGTCGAAGCGGGCGGAGGCCGTTGGGTCATTTCTTCGGGTACTGCTGGCGGAGTTGTGGGTATGATACGTTTTTGACTCACGTTTTTTGACATTTTTTGACTTATTTGCTCCGTCATGACCAGCGCCGAAATTTTTAAGGGTGTTTTCGATAGCATGAAGTCCATACGTGTTTATGCGCGCCTTGTTGGTGATTCCATTAAAGTTATAGTACTTTGGGTCAATCATCGTTTCCCAATGTTCAAAGAAAAGGATTTCCTGTGCCTTGCAAAAGGTGCTAGCTGATTGTTAAGAAAAGTCATCTTGCTTAACTTGTATCTGCTTTGGTTCGGATGGGGCAAGATGCCAATGACATGTATGTTTTCGTGTGAACCTTTGACATTTCTAGACATGATTTCGTACCTTTTCCGTGTCGATTTTGCCTGCGGCACGACGAATACACGATATCAATAGAAACCGCCCTACAAGACTTTAACATCACCCAATATACATCCATCGATATGGCCACAAAACACTTCACAGCAGTACTTACCCACTCAGACAGACAACACATACCCGCCGGGTTCGTTCGTGGCTTCAACCCAGCTTTCTCGGCCCATATTAAGAGCAAAATTCAGCAGTGGAATCATCTCCGTAATCCACCCTTCACCACTGACCGAATCTCACAGATTCAAACCCTGAACGCAGAAATAGATGCAGATTTTTCTGAGCGACAGACGAACCCGTGGCGGGACGTGCTTGCAAACACAAACTTCCGAACTTCACCATCAAAATTATGGAAATTCTTTTGAAGCCTTAACAACAAAACAACAAACCACATAGACACACGTGAGGCAATTCTACCACCCAATACCCACACCATCCCATCAGACCAACAACAAGCGGACATACTCAACAAACACTACGCAAACACCTGCCGCATACCACACCATCCAGACAATAGGAGGTTGTTCAAACAGTTACACAAATCACAGATTGACCCAAACATTGAACCTCCTTCAACACCAGCTATGAACATAGCCGCAATCCGCCAGACTAATAACTCGTAAGCAACGGGTCGAGATGTCATATCATACAATCACCTTAAACATCTAGGTACTCACGCCATCGTGACCCTCACAGACATCATAAACTTTTCCATACTACGCAATACAATACCCCACACCTGGAAACAAGGGAAAATCATACCCATCCTGGAACCCAACAAAGCTCCCACTGATCCAGCCTCATACAGGCCCATTTCTCTTCTCCCGAACCCCTCGAAAATCTTGGAGTGACTGGTTCTAAGCAAAATCAATACCCACATCCCACTATCCCCCACAAAACACGGTTTCAGGACCCAACACTCGACAACCACTCTCCTCACCAACCTCACCCAGACCATCCATGAAGGCCTGAATTAAAAGAAGCCAGCTAAACGAACCCTGGTATGCGCTATCGACATTAGTAAGGCCTTCGACACAGTTCCAAGACACGTTCTCATAAACAAAATACTGAACTCAAATATACATCCAAACTGCAAGAAATGGATTGCTAATTTCCTATCAGGCAGACAAGCACACACTGTAAATAATAACAAGCCATTCCGTACCCGCCACTTCCCAAATGGTATCCCACAGGGCTCCGTCCTTTCCCCAACCCTTCTCTACGCCTTCATGCACGACCTGCCAAATCCAACAGAACCCAACACCTATATCAGCTCATATGCGCACGACCTCACAATAATCACACAACACCACAAACACGAGATCGCCGCAGCGCACCTGCAGCAGTACTTTAACTTTCTTGTAGTCTTGCTCCTGGATAACAGGATGAGGGTGTCTAGCATCAGTGAACACCGTGTTCACCCCTATGTTACGCTTAACAACACTCCCATCCCCACAGTCTCACTATCTCTATCCTTGTAGTAACTTATGACACGGGTATGCCATTCAAACCTCACACACAAACAACATTAGCGCGAAAGCCACACCAAGACTAAATGTGTCTAGGGGGCTTACCACAACCACCTACGGTCACTCCAAGGAATCTATTAAAACACTATTCAAACAATTTATTAGGCCCATCATCTCCTACGCAAACACCGCCTGGTCCTCTGACCTTGCACCCACACATATTAATTCATTACAAAGGATACAGAACACGGCCTTGCGCATCACAACGGGCTGTACACAGTCCACACCAATGTCCCACCTGCATGCGGAAACCAAGGTCCTCCCTCTCAAACATCATCTTGGTATGAGAGGGACTCAATTTTTTAACAAGATTATCGACCAGACACATCAGAGCATAAATAGACATGTCCCAGATCAGAGCATGATTGAGTTGATCTGTCCCAGATCAGAACACGAGTAGAACTGTCCCAGATCAGAGCATGAGTTGACCTGTCCCAGATCAGAGCATAGGTAGACCTGCTCCAGATAAGAGCATGAGTTGACCTGTCCCAGATCAGAGCATGAGTTGACCTGTCCCAGTTCACAACATGAGTTGACTTGTCCCAGATCAGAGCACGAGTAGAACTGTCCCAGATCAATGCATGAGTTGACTTGTCCCAGATCAGAGCATGACTTGACCTGTCTCAGATCGGAGCATGAGTTGAGCAGTCCCAGATCAGAGCATGAGTTGACCTGTCCCAGATCAGAGCATGAGTTGACCTGTCTCAGATCAGGCTTGAGTAAACCTGTCCCAGATCAAAGCATGAGTTGACCTGTCTCACATCAAGCATGAGTTGACCTGTCTCACATCAGGCTTGAGTAGACCTATCCCAGATCAGAGCATAAGTAGACCTGTTCCAGATCAGAGCATAAGTAGACCTGTCCCAGATCAGAGCATAAGTAGACCTATTCCAGATCAGAGCATAAGTAGACCTGTCCCAGTTCAGAGCATAAGTAGACCTGTTCCAGATCAGAGCATAAGTAGACCTGTCCCAGATCAGAGCATAAGTAGACCTGTTCCAGATCAGAGCATAAGTAGACCTGTTCCAGATAAGAGCATGAATTGACCTGTCCCAGATCAATGCATGAGTAGACCTGTCCCAGATCAGAGCATGAGTTGACCTGTCCCAGATCAGAGCATGAATTGACCTGTCCCAGATCAATGCATGAGTAGACCTGTCCCAGATCAGAGCATGAGTTGACCTGTCCCAGATCAGAGCATGAGTTGACCTGTCCCAGATCAAAGCATGAGTAGACCTGTCTCAGATCAGGCATAAGTTGACCTGTCTCACATCAGGCTTGAGTAGACCTATCCCAGATCAGAGCATAAGTAGACCTGTTCCAGATCAGAGCATAAGTAGACCTGTCCCAGATCAGAGCATGAGTTGACCTGTCCCAGATCAGAGTATGAGTTGACCTGTCCCAGATCAAAGCATGAGTAGACCTGCCCAGATCAGAGCATGAGTAGACCTGTCCCAGATCAGAGCTTGAGTAGACCTGCCCCAGATCAGAGCATGAGTAGACCTGTTCCAGATCACAGCATGTGTTGACCTGTCCCATATCACAGCATGTGTTGACCTGTCCCAGATCAGGCTTGAGTAGACCTGTCCCAGACCAGAGCTTGAGTAGTCCTGTCCCAGATCAGAGCATGAGTTGACCTGTCCCAGATCAGAGCTTGAGTAGACCTGTCCCAGATCAGAGCATGAGTTGATCTGTTCCAGATCAATGCATGAGTAGACCTGTCCCAGATCAGAGCATGAGTTGACCTGTCCCAGATCATAGCATGAGTAGACCTGTCCCAGATCAGAGCATGAGTAGACCTGTCGCAGATCAGAGCATGAGTAGACCTGTCTCAGATCATGCATGAGTTGGCCTGTCTCAGATCAGGCATGAGTTGACCTGTCCAAAGAAACAGAAAAATGCACTGTTATGCATATTGGATCATAAAATCGAAATTCTGTTTGTGTAATGGCAGCCCAGGATATCATTGAAGTCAACCAACAACGAGACTTTGGAATGTTAATCACCAAAGGTCTCAAGTGGAAAAACAAATTGTAAGCTAGCTACATGAAAGGCAACAGAGTCTTTGGCTTAATATCCAGAAACTTCCACTACAAGTCCATGGACATAGTGCTTCTGTTATTTACTTCACTCGTCAGGCCTGAAATGGAATTTGCAGTTCAATTTTAGTTCCCTCACCCAACGCCATCTAACATGTTCATCAGCATCGAACAACAACGATGATTCGGAACTGGGAAATAACACATAAACGCAAAGATTCGGCGAACATAGCTTGATACCACTTGAAAGAAAACGACTTAGAGGTTTGTTGATAGAAACATCAAAATACATCGGTGGTTTTACTAGAGCTGGCTATGAGGGCTTCTTTGATCGAGATTATAATCCAAGGAACAGAAATAATGTGCAAAAACTGCAGCTGAAACCATTCTCAACATCAGTGTCCGAGAACTTCTTTCCAATCAAGTTTACCAAAAATTTTGAACCATCCATCTACCACAAGATGTGGTTAACAGTAATAACGTGAACGCCTTTAAAGTCGCCTCGACAAGCACTGGGAAACTTAAGCCACGCCCTTACTAAAAAAATGTGACGTTAAGTCTATTGCCGCCAAGGTGGCAACAACCTCCGTTGGAGCCTTCAGCATCCTGCAGCCCATTAACGATGGGCACCATATTCAAGCTGAGCTAGTTTCTACTACAACAAATTCAAATTTTCAGTACTTCTAGAATGGACCCTTCTGCCCAACCCAATCCTACTACTAAACACTGCGTGAATTGAAACCAGTGACCTGAAATGTTAAGTTAAAATGAGTTAATTTGCGACACAGGACTATATAGACCATAAATCTCGATGGCAAGCACACCACGCGTGAACTCAAATACTTGTGACACAGGCCTTTGCAGTGCTGCAATGTAGGGATCGGTGTTTGTACAGTGCTGGTGTGTAGAATTATTATTCTCGGCCTATATATATATACATACATATACA
>SDVV010023682.1:0-12715 GCA_016164225.1 Gammarus roeselii
CGCTTGCTTGCACAGTCACGGTGACATCCGAATGCTGTAGAGCAGCACTTTGAGCTGCGACTGCCGTTTCACCAACGAGGGCTGATCGCGGCCAGACAGAGGAGAAGAAAGACATTGAAAATATTCCCTTGAAGGCAATTTTCTGTCTGTTTCAAATAATCAAACTGACCGTCAATGAGCTGTTGAGCCATGAAGCCTGGCAGTAGATAGTATATGTACGTATGACGGAATTTGTTTGGTCTACGGAAATTTGCACGTATCATTTCACCGGCGCGATGCATGCAACCTTTGACTCAAGCGGGCGTACGGCGGTTCACGCACAAACGGGGGCGGGGGGCGTAGGGTAGAACGGGAGTCAGTGAGCGGACAGACGGATAGCTTATCGGATTATTCGATTGTTATTAGGTTATATATAAGGGTATTAGCATTTCAATGTTTGGGTACGCTTGGTCACTAACTGTTGCTCGTTATATATTTATACAATTTCTGGTGGGTGCGGTGGAGGAACCCCTAGGCAGAAAGTTGGAAGCGCTCCTGGAAATATAGGTGAGTTTGCTCCTGATTGTTCTTTGTCTTATCAGTTGTTTCCGTGGTTTCTTGCTGTGTTTGAGTGAATGTTTCGTTATATATTTATGAATGGTTTTTTGTTCCTATATATTTTTCTGTACATATATGTTTGTATTCTTATCTAATTGAGGGTAGAATTGACTCATTCGATGGTTGATTGGTGGATTCGTGGCGGTTGGGGTTGAGGTAGTTTGTCTGTTTTGTTCATTTATCATTACATATATATACTGTTAATAGGATTAGTGTGGTAGGTATGTCATATAACTCAATTTCCAGCCTTTGCGTGCGATTGACCCTGTATGGTACCAACCTGATATTGAATTTTAGGCAATGTATTGTGTTTTCCGTCTATTTATTTCATGTATATATATTATCTGAAGGAATAGTATAGATTATTAGTCAGGTAGGTGGCGAGTTGATGATTGTATTATGACTTGATGCAACGTCTGTACAGAGAATCTATCTACTCCATATTGCATTATCCAGGTTTTTACCCAGATATATCGGTATTCCTTTGACGTGGTATTCCAATAGCGAGAGTAGCTGAGTGATATGGATTTATTGTAAGTTAACATATTGTTTTATGTATACTCAGTAATGATCGGTTGATTCATGTAGATTTTTTTATAGGATTTTTATGATATTTTAGGTTTGCATTTTCCACATTATTTCAGGCATAATTGATCGATTATTGAATAATTTGGGTATTTATATATGTATATATGATATTCTGTTATGATTAAGCCGTGGTTACCTTCGTTAAAGAAATGTTAATTTAACCCAGTTTTGGGCTGAGTTGGAGAGTAATTTCATCAGATTTTGTATATACTATAGCGTGTTCGTATAGAAGTATTCCGCACCAATCACTATAGGTTTCTGTGTGTGTTGCTCGCATGTCCTGGTATCTTATTCACGTTAGTTGTTTGTTTGGTTACATGTTAATTCTTTCTCGTTCGTCAAGGTTTTATTGTATGTTTTGGGTATGGTAGAGATTTGATCTTCTTGCTTTGTTATGACTCGAGCGTTTTGGTATATTTTCGTTTAGTTTTGTACGTTCTCTGAACAGTTCCCATCTTCAATGCAATCTATTGGTTATTTATACAATCTCGGAAAATTAGGATACATTACTTGTGTATCTACAATGTCGAACATAATTCCAGGTATAATTTAGTTACAAGCTGTATATTTTTTAGTGTTTTATGTATCTTCTTACATCCTGATACAATGTGTGACGTGGCTATTATAGATATAGAAGATCCCATTTGTTACAAATTTGGTCTTGCAGTTGGATTATTAAATGTTTATTGTAAAAGCATTCTTCAATATTTAGGAGGAGGTAGAGAGCCCCCTAGGCAAGAACCTCGTTCTGTTCATGCCAATTTGTGTAAATAGACCGATTTACTAGGATGGATACCTAATGTATTACAATTTTATTGTCATTACAGCAGAGTCGAGCATCTTATTTAGCTATTTTTTAAGGTTATTGTTGTTGTATGTGTTTTTTTCACGATAATCATAGGAATGTATGTTTAAAAGGTGTAAGTTCGTACTGCATCTTTGTGGATTATCGTTACTGAAGCTAGAAAGTGTACAGTGTAACGTTATAGAAGACGATTTACTGGATGGATTGGCCCTGGTGTAGAGGTGGCTTACACTCTTTTGGTGGTCATTCGGAGTTCGTCCAAGTTCAACGAGATATTTTTCAAGTTCTTGTGCATGTCAGTCTTATCGGCCGTGTGTTCGTTAGAGAGGTTATCCGACAAGCTGCTCACAGTTGTAGTTTTTTACTTAGGTCGTCAGTGAACAGATCCCCAGAATTTTATGGTCACACTCTTTGAGACTCATGTCAGGCCCATTCTTGACAACTGTACCTGTGTAAAGTTTCTTGTTTATGTCTAGAATGAGACTTTGCTCGACGTTGCTCAGAGATAACGGACTAAACAGATGCATGATACGTCTGAGGTACTGTAGTATGACTGAATATTTCCTTTGAAATTTGTTAGATATCAGTGGTAGATTACTGAGAAGTGTCTTAGTAAAGCATTGTAGAGTTCGTTGTTATGACAGAGTGGGCTTGGATTTGTACTACTAGAGGCATAGCATCAGTTAGGTTTATAAATTTTGTTTTAGATTTGAACAGGTATCGTAGTAAAAATAACATTATTCCCATGAACTCGGTGTTAAATGTCAGTTATTTTCGGTATGACTGTTGTGCTAGTAAATGTTTTTTTCATAAACCAGACCCCTTAGGAAATAAAGTGCAGGTTAATTTATATTTTTATGAGATCGGTAGTGTTCATCGACATCGTGTATTGATTGACTGTAAACATTTCCACAATTGATTAGGATTTATCAAATGGGGGTGGTAGGATACATCTTATATAATAGGTAATCATTGTCGGTTAGGGTAGATTAGAGAATCTTATTTAGCTGTTTTATAGTTGTTGGTGTATATTCCGATTGGTTATCATAGGAAGGTATCTGTATATGATATAAATTCGCCTAACTTCATGGAATTTTGAGTATAAAATACGCTTAATTGGATGTAATGATCCAAAATTTTGGTAGGGTTTACCTCTCGACACTGGATTTGGGTCCGGTTCATTGTAATCTTGGTGAACTATTCTTACGAATTTATGTCGAGTGGTAATGTTAAAATTCTTCAATAATTTAGTGTCCATCTCAATTATGTTATCCGCTTGCACGTCTTTCCTAGATGCTTATTCCCGCACGTCTTACTTTTATAAATGTTTGTGATCCGTTTGCAGTTTAGACGCTTACAAGTTATTGATCAATTTAGGCTTCGTTATGAGATTGCGTTCTAATTCAGAATATATGACTCATTCGAGAATTCACCAGATCCACTGTAGCATTTTTCACTAAAGGTTTGTGATGACGGCAGTAAACCTACCCATCCTAACCTAATATTACCAAGGATTGTATATTCTTTCCCCGTTTTCATACACATGTTAGGTATTTTATCATTGATTTAAGCTTTATTCATATCAAATCTATCTACTTGTCTCTATAGTTTTACAAATCTTTAGCAGATTGTGTGCCTACATATTTTTTTTCACTTTTCTTGTCACGTGTCCAGTTATTTCGTTTAATTTCAAGTAATGTTAGGTGATCGCTCGTCAGTAGACTGTAGAGTTAAAAACGTTTATGTGAGCTTTACCGCTTAGGTCAGTGATTGTTATGGATGTTAAAGCGTTAGGAAGTTTTATGTATGGTTTATTGTTGGAATAAGATTTTTTTCGTAGTGTTGGATGTGTTGCTCTTACCATTTTTATCTAGTACAACGAATATTGAATAAATCCACACTAACATATTTACTACAGATCTGTAATGTAAGATCCGCAGTCAACAAGATCTAAGATATAATCCATGTCTAAGCTACATATTTAGCGGATTATATATCAATGTACGACAACATAGATCAAATATCAATGAATGCAAAACGAGATACCATACACTGCCAAATATATTAATACTTAGGCAACCTAACCTGACAATCATCCTAACCAATAGTTATGTATTTTTATTCAAGTTTGATGCTTATGTATGATATTGATATGTATGGAACTTTTCATTTGGGCTGTATATTTATCATATCAAAATCAGTTTGAATACATTTCTCCAATTTAATCCAGCAAATATCTTTTTGCAGATGTTTAGAGTCCAGAATTTTATCGATATCTCTGTTACATGTTTGGATGAGACTCAACAGGTAGGATCCAAACGAACAAATTCACTTAAATTTGTTACACTTCTTTTAATGTGAAACAGTTCCATGCGATGTTAGGTTCAAATATCTAGCCATCCTATCCATCTTAACCCATAATTATTTATTTTCATTCAAGTTTGATGGTTATATACGAAATTTAGTAATCATTTTGTGCGATATACATATCAAATCACTCCACATAGTTATACTTCTAGTTTTTTTTAATATCACACACCATGTACACACATGAACACTTCTGTACGCATTTACAGGGTTGTTAGCCTCACTGTGTAGGTACATACACACATTATTATGCATATACAGAGTCTGTTAACATCTGTAGCATTTTAACCCTGATCTATGATTTTTTTCATTTGAACAAAGTCTCTCGTTTTTGTTACAAGATATTTAATGTGGACCAGCTTCACGTCATGTTATGTGAAATGAACTAATCCTCTTAACCTAACCTTTTCTAACCGAGAATGATTTATTATCGATCATCTTTTCATTCATACATGTTATTTTTTCATCGTTTACGATATAATCGTATCCATCCTCTCCACTCCGCTCTACATTTTGATCTATCCTATGCAGTTTCGATTCACACTTACAATTTTGATCTAGCAAATTTCATCCATTTTCATATGCAAATTAGATCGTTTGTTTAGATTGTTCTACATTTTTCATATGATTCTTGATTTTACATGTTATTCACACTCATCAAAACCTAACCCAATCTAACTTTATGTATGGTATTCAGTCATTGCTATATATATATGAAGCCCTCCAAACGACTCTATATATCACTTTAACATATATGCTATTTATTTCGTTGACACTCTTATCCTATATAAGTTAGCAGAGAGGACCTATTTTCCAACTTAGATGGTTTGAGTGTTACGGGCAATTCATATTATTTTTGATTTTGACACAATTCTACATTACTTTAACATGTTATTCACACCCATCATAACCTAACCTACCCTTACGTTTGGTATTCAGTCATTGATATATACATATGATCCCCTCCAGAGGATTCTAAATATCACTTTTTCATACATGTTATTCATTTCGTTGTCACTCTCGACCCGTATAAGTAACCAGAGAGGCCCCATTTTCAAACTTGGATGGATTGACTGCTACAAGTATTTCAAATTTGTATCCAGTTTCAAACAAACGGACACGTAGTCTCACACCATGTTTTTCTTAATTTACTACAATAACTCCACTTGCCTCTACAACCTTTAACAACTTGCATCTCTGATTTTAATTTTAATTTCTATAATTTTTATATTCGTGACGATGACTCCGTTTCAAGATCTGATCGGACTCTGATTTATATCATACCAATCTGTAACATATCTAGATCATTTACCTCGCAATAGGTTTCTGGCATCATTTCACGCCTTGAAACAGATTCTTCTACTGATTTCGACAATTCGATGTTACCTCCGACTGACACGATGTTCGCAATTCATTACTCAACCTCCGTGCTTGGGATGATACAAACATTCCATTGAGGACATGCATAGTTTCATTAGTATTTATTGGCATTATTTACAGACCTTGCTGGCATCATCGATAACATCTACTTTTTTTTTTGGAACAGCATTGTTCGTCATCCAACCGTACTTATCATCACTATATTCCAGTATACTCTCTGAATCATTCATATACTCGATCATATCTTTGATGCGAATACCGAAGGCTGTTCCGTTGCCGTGTGTCCACAAATGTTTCAATTCTTCTTGAACCTTATTTATTCGAATCTTCTCCAATTCAAAGTCATTCTGAGCTTCATCGCTGAGAAATTTCGCATACGATCTAGTTTTTCTTTTGTTCTTAGGTATAATTTGTTGTCCACTACCTCAGCTTTATTACAATCATGATGAAGATTTTCCACTTGATCATATCAATTTCGAGATTTGCTTTTCTTGTTCCGCCTATACTTACTTACATACGAGTGTAAAGCGTCCACATTAGTTACCCAAAGCAGACTTCCTTTTTCCTGTATCCATGTATGAATGATATCTCCCACTCTTTCGATTCTTGTTGGTCCAATCTGAGATAACTGTTATTTACAACACTAGTCAATATTTATTCGATCCGACTCATATCATCTTCGTAGATTTCTTCTTCCAACACTTGTGAACAAAATTTTGAGATATGAATGTTCATTTTTATTCATTCTATGATGAAACGTGTCTCAACGTATCACTGACTCCATTCTCGGTATCCAGCTAGCTATTATGAGTTGATTCCATGCGGTTTTTCACAAAACATTTGGCCTAACATTACTTTACTCGCCTATGTCATTAACTGTAAATGTGTATAGGGCTGTGTACGTATGTGAATGTGTATGTTCAAGCGTATGTACGTGCTACATGAGGTAAAAATGTATAACACAAATTGAAAATTTCAATACAATTTCAAATTTTCGAGGGATAACACTCTCTTAAATAGCCAAATTATCACTTCAATAGACCGACTTGGCTCTGTCATCCCTCGAAAATTTGAAATTTTATTGGAATTTTAAATGTGTCGTACATTTTTACCTCATGTAACACGTACATACGCTTGAACATACACATTCACATACGTACACAGCCCTATACACATTTACAGTTGATGACCTAGGCGAGTAATGTTAGGCCAAATGTTTTGAGGGAAACCGTATGTAATCAACTTATAAAAGCTAGCTGGATACCGAGAATGGAGTCAGTGATACGTTGAGACCCACGTTTCGTCATAGAATGAACAAAAATGAACATTCATATCTCAAAATTTTGTTTACAAGTGCTGGAAGAAGGAATCTCCGAAGATGATATGAGTCGGATCGAATAAATATTGACTAGTGTTGTAAATAACAGTTATCTCAGAATATACAAACAAGAATCAAATGAGTGGGAGATATCATTCATACATGGATGCAGGAAAAAGGAAGTCTGCTTTGGGTAACTAATGTGGACGCGTTACACTCGTATGTAAGTAAGTATTGGCGGAACAAGAAAAGCAAATCTCGAAATTGATATGATCCAAGTGGAAAATCTTCATCATAATTGTAATAAAGCTGAGGTAGTGGACAACAAACTATACCTAAGAACAAAAGAAAAAGTGGATCGTATGCGAAATTTCTCAATGATGAAGCGCAGAATGACTTTGAATTGGAGAAGATTCGAATAAATAAGGTTCAAGAAAAAGAAGTAATACATTTGTGGACACATGGCAACGGAACAGCTTTCGGTATTCGCATCAAAGATATGATCGAGTATATGAATGATTCAGAGAGTATACTGAAATATAGTGATGATGAGTACGGTAGGATGACGAACAATGCTGTTAAAAAAAACGGTAGATGTTATCGATGATGCCAGCAAGGTCTGTAAATAATGAAAATAAATACTAATGAAACTATGCATGTCCTCAATGAAATGTTTCTATCATCCCAAACACGAAGGTTGAGTAATGAATTGCGAACATCGTGTCAGTCGGAGGTAACATCGAATTGTCGAAATCAGTAGAAGAATCTGTTTCAAGGCGTGAAATGATGCCAGAAACCTATCGCGAGGTAAATGATCTAGATGTGTTACAGATTGGCATGATATAAATCAGAGTCCGATCAGATCTTGAAACGAAGTCATCGTCACGAATATGAAAATTATAGGAAAGAAAAATTAAAATCAGAGATGCAAGTTGTTAAATGTTGTAGAGGCAAGTGGAGTTATTGAAGTAAATTGAGAAAAACATGGTGTGAGACTACGTGTCCGTTTGTTTGAAACTGGATACAAATTTGAAATACTTGTAACAGTCAATCCATCCAAGTTTGAAAATGGGGCCTCTCTGGTTACTAATACGGGTCGGGAGTGACAACGAAATAAATAACATGTATGATAAAGTGATATTTAGAATCGTCTGGAGGGTATCATATGTATATATCAATGACTGAATACCAAACGTAAGGTTAGGTTAGGTTATGATGTGTGTGAATAACATTTTAAAGTGATGTAGAATTGTGTCAAATCAAAAATAATATGAATTACCCGTATTATTCAAACCATCAAGTTGGAAAATAGGTCCTCTCTGCTAACTTATATGGGATAAGACTGACAACGAAATAAATAGCATATATGTTAAAGTGATGTATAGAGTCGGTTGGAGGGCTTCATATGTATATAGCAATGACTGAACACCATACATAAAGCTAGATTGGGTTAGGTTTTGATGAGTGTGAATAACATGTAAAATCAAGAATCATATGAAAAATGTAGAACAATCAAAACAAACAATGTAATTTGCATATGAAAATGGATGAAATTTGCTCGATCAAAACTGTATGTGTGAATCGAAACTGTATAGGATAGATCAAAATGTAGAGTGGAGTGGCAGGGATGTATATGAATACATCGTAAACGATGAAAAAGTAACATATGTATGAATGAAAAGATGATCGATAATATATCATTCGCGGTTGGAGAAGGTTAGGTTAAGATGATTAGTTCTTTTCACATAACATGATGTGAAGCTGGTCCACATTAAATATCTTGTAACAAAAACGAGGGACTTAGTTCTAATGAAAAAAATCATAGATCAGAGTTAAAATTCTACAGATGTTAACCGACTCTGTATATGCATACTAATGTGTGTATGTACCTACACAGTGAGGCTAACAACCCTGCAAATGCGTATAGAAGTGTTCATGTGTGTACATGGTGTGTGATATTAAAAAAACCTAGAAGTATAACTATGTGGAGTGATTTGATATGTATATCGCACAAAATGATTACTAAATTTCGTATATAACCATCAAACTTGAATGAAAATAAATAATTATTGGTTAAGATGGATAGGATGACTAGATAGTTGAACCTAACATCGCGTGAAAATGTTTCACATTAAAAGAAGTGTAACAAATTTAAGTGAATTTGTTCGTTTGGATCCTACCTGTTGAGTCTCATCCAAACATGTAACAGAGATATCGATAAAATTCTGAACTTTAAACATCTGCAAAAAGATATTTGCTGGATTAAATTGGAGAAATGTATTCAAACTGATTTTGATATGATAAATATACAGCCCAAATGTAAGGTTTCATTCATATCAATGTCATACATAAGCATCAAACTTGAATAAAAATACATAACTATTGGTTAGGATGATAGTCAGGTTAGGTTGCCTAAGTATTAATATATTTGGCAGTGTATGGTAACTCATTTTGCATTCATTGATATTTGATCTATGTTGTCGTACATTGATATATAATCCGCTAATTATGTACCTTAGACATGGATTATATCCTAGATCTTGTTGACTGCGGACCTTACATTACAGCTCTGTAGTAAATATGTTAGAGTGGATTTATTCAATATTCGTCATAATAGATGAAGATGGTATGAGCAACACATCCAACACTACGATTTTTTTTTATTCCAACAGTAAACCATACATAAAACTTCCTAACGCTATAACATCCATAACAATCACTGACCTAAGCGGTAAAGATTACATAAATGTTTTTAACTCTACAGTTTACAAACGAGCGATCACCTAACATTACTTGAAATTAAACGAAATAACTGGACACGTGACAAGCGAAGTGAAAAAAAAATGTAGGCACACAATCTGCTAATGATTTGTAAAACTATAGAGACAAGTACATATATTTGATAAGAATAAAGCTTAAATCAATGATAAAATACCTAACATAAGTATGAAAACGAAGAAAGTATATACAATCCTTGGTTATATTAGGTTAGGATGGGTAGGTTTACTGTCGTCATCACAAGCCTTTAGTGAAAAATGCTACAGGGGATCTGGTGAATGCTCGAATGAGTCATATATTCTGAATTAGAACGCAATTTCATAAGTGTCTAAACTGCAAACGGATCACAAACATTTATAAAAGTAAAACGTGCGGGAATAAGCATCTAGTAAAGACGTGCAAGCGGATAACATAATTGAGATAAGCATTAAATTATTGAAGAATTTTAACATTACCACTCGACATAAATCGGTTAGAATAGTTACCAAGATGACAATGAACCGGACCCAAATCCAGTGTCGAGAGTTAGCCCTACCAATATTTTGGATCATTACATCCAATTAAGCGTATTTTATATTCAACATTCCATAAAGTTAAGCGAATTTATATCAAATACAGATACCTTTCTATGATAACCAATCGAAATATACAACAACAACTATAAAACAGCTAAATAAGATTCTCTATTTACCCTAACCGACAATGATAAACTATTATATAAGATGTATCCTACCACACCCAGATGATAAATCTTACTCAATTGTGGAAAGGTGTACAGTCAATCAATACACGATGTCGATGAACACTACCGATCTCATAAAAATAGAAATAATCCTGCACTTTATTTCCCAGGGGGGTCTGGTTTATGAAAAAACATTTACTAGCACAACAGTCATACCGGAAATAACTGACATTTAACACCGAGTTTATGGGAATAATGTTATTTATAATACGATACATGTTCAAATCTAAAACAAAATTTCTAGACCTAACTGATGCTATGCCTCTAGTAGTACAAATCCAAGCCCACTCTGTCATAACCACGAACTCTACAATGCTTTACTTGGACACTTCTCAGTAATCTACCACTGATATCTAACAAATTTCAAAGGAAATATTCAGTCATACTACAGTACCTCAGACGTATCATGCATCTGTTTAGCCCGTCATCTCTGAGAAACGTCGAGCAAAGTCACATCTTAGACATAAACAAGAAACTTTACACATAGGTACAGTTGTCAAGAATGGGCCTGACATGAGTCTCAAAGAGTGTGACCATAAAATCCTGCGGATCTGTTCACTGACGACCTAAGTGAAACACTACAACTGTGAGCAGCTTGTCGGATAACCTCTCTAACAAACACACGGAAGATAAGACTGACATGCACAAGAACTTGAAAAATATCTCGTTGAACTTGGACGAACTCCGAATGACCACCAAAAGAGTGTAAACCACCTCCACACCAGGACCCATCCATCCAGTAAATCGTCTTCTATAACGTTACACTGTACACTTTCTAGCTTCAGTAACGATAATCCACATAGATGCATTATGAACTTACACCTCTAAAACATACATTCATATGATTATCGTGAAAAAAAACATACATAACAATTACATTACAAAATAGCTAAATAAGATGCTCTACTCTGCTGTAACCGTCAATAAAATTGTAATACATTAGGTATCCATCCTAGTAAATCGGTCTATTTACACAAATAGGCATGAACAGATCGAGGTTCTTGCCTAGGGGACTCTCAAACTCCTCCTAAATATTGAAGAATGCTTTTACAATAAACATTTAATAATCTAACTGCAAGACAAAATATGTAACAAATGGGATCTTCTATATCTCTAATAGCCACGTCAAACATTGTATCAGGATGTAAGAAGATACATAAAACACTAAAAAATATACAGCTTGTAACTAAATTATGCCTGGAATTATGTTCTACATTGTAGATACACAAGTAATATATCCTAATTTTCCGAGATTGTGTAAATAACCAACAGATTGCATTGAAGATGGGAACTGTACAGAGAACGTACAAAACTAAACGAAAATATACTAAAACGCTCGAGTCATAGCAAAGCAAAAAGATCAAATCTCTACCATACCCAAAACATACAATAAAACCTTGACGAACGAGACAGAATTAACATGTAACCAAACAAACAACTAACGTGAATAAGATACCAGGACATGCGAGCAACATTCACTGAAACCTGTAGTAATTGGTGCGGAATACTTCTACACGAACACGCTATAGTATATACAAAATCTGATGAAATTACTCTCCAACTCAGCCCAAAACTGGGTTAAATTAACATTTTTTAACGAAGGTAACCACGGCTTAATCATAACAGAATGTCATTTATACATATAAAAATACCAAAATGATGCAATAATCGATCAATAATTTATGCCTGAAATAATGTGGAATTGCAAACCTAAAATATCATAAAAATCCTATAAAAAAATCAACATAAATCAACCGATCATTACTGAGTATACATGAAACAATATATTAACTTACAAAAATCCATATCATTCAGCTACTCTCGCTATTGGAATACCACGTCAAAGGAATACCGATATATCTGGGTAAAAACCTGGAAAATGCAATAAGGAGTAGATAGATTCTCTGTACAGACGTTGCATCAAGTCATAATACAATCTTCAACTCGCCACCTACCTGACTGATAATCTATACTATTCCTGCAGATAATATATACACCTGAAATATAAAGAGGGAAAACACAATACATTGCCTAAAATTCGATATCAGGTTGGTACCATACAGGGTCAATCGCACACAAAGGCTGGAAATTGAGTTATTTGACATACCTACCACACTAATCCTATTAACAGTATCTATAG
>SDVV010023683.1:0-12715 GCA_016164225.1 Gammarus roeselii
TGTCCAGTTAACAATGATTATGAAATGATATCAACGCTTGATGACCAAAGCAAATCAAGCAGTTAAAAACGTGTCCCGAAAAAAAAAAATCTTAATGGTCTAATTTACGGAACATTCCGACGAGTAGTTAGATAACAATAACAGTTTGTGATCAACATAGCGCCAAATATTGTTAAGCACCTCAGTCATTTAGACACCTTCAAATGAATGGCAGAGAACAGCAATCAACCACTGACAGAAATCCTTTGCATTAGAGAGAGTACTTACTTACTGAAGCCCTTATTTCAAGATTACACAAAATATTTCCTAAGTCATCAATACGATGCTAAAAGTCATTTTGAAACGGCTTTCCTGAAATGAACACTCTGAGGCTACCACCAGTCATGACATAATTTGTCTCACCTAGCTGTCCAAGTGACAGCTAGGTTAATAATTACACTACTATCTTTTACCAATTCAACACAATGCATCTATAAACATATCGGCATCAAACCAGTGACTACATTCAACAAGTGGTAGGAATTCAAAGTATATAAACATTAACCTAATTACAATAATAAATGGATTGAATGGACACACAGCTTCGTTCCCTATGCATTGAAGCAAATATAGTACGGATTTCATTGTTAAGGTAATCCATGATAGGTAGAACATTGAATTAATACAACGAAAACGTGAAACCAGTGCGCTGGAAGACTTATCGGTGATGGTTAATAATATGAGAGGACAGCGCCTTGGCTTGCTTCCCTTTGTAGGGACAGTGAGGACATGAATAAGGCTTCTCTCCGGTGTGGACTCTGTAGTGCTCCCGGAAATGAGCCTTGTTGTAGAAGTGTTTGCCGCAGACGGGGCAGCTGTACTTCATATTGGGTAGCGAGGAAGGAACGAAGGGGAGGTCATCGAAAGGCACGACGGAAGGCGTGCTTCCGGGAGGAGCAACGTTCCTCGAGAGGTTATCCGCACCGGCGCCGCGTCGCCACGTGAGAGGTTGTACCGAGACTGAACTTTGATCGCTGGTCTGTGGTACCATGAGGGGTTGGCATTCACTGGACTGTGGTACCATGAGAGGTTGGTATCCAGTTGCGTTTGTTGTATTGGTCCAAGATGCAGTAGAAGTATTGTAGAGATGTTCTGAGGTGAGTTGCCCATAAGCTCGAGGACGTTGCTTGAAGTTTACCAAGGGAAGGTGCCGGCCAACCTAGAGAATACCAACATAACTTTAGAGAAGGCTACTACTGGACAAAAACCTTAAAGCAGTGCAACGAGGCTCTGAAAGAGACATCCTCAAGTTACGTTAAAACTCCACAGTAAGTCCCTCAACGCAGAAGATATTCCAATTCAAGAACAATTTAGAAAGTGTTCAGTGTTGTACATCATAGTCACGAATAGTGGTTATTTACAAGAAAACACACATGCTTTCATGTTCATCAGATCTTCTCGATTTTCTTCGGCGAGCCTTTCAGTTTAAATCATATCTCCTAGCAGTAAGATGTGACCGATTTTTTTCCGTTTCAAATTCGATTTCTGTGTAGTAAGAAGGTGAGGATATTTGTCAGCCTCTCGATTGAGGTAATCTGTTCAGTTAAACATTTGGAGCGGGTCACCCCCATAGACGTGACATGAGCGATGGAAACTGTGGTGAAGCTCAGTCTGGTACAACGTTGGTCAGACAACACATGAGAACAGCAAGATTGGAACGAAAAGGAGGGACAATTCGGAGAAAAAGCTTGAATGCAACAAGCACAACGACCTAACCTAGCCTGAGCTCGGGTCACTTCGAGAGTATTCGGGTGAGCACAAAGCTTTTTGTCATGGGTTCAATGAACTACTCTGGTCTGAATTCTAATACAACCAAGAGCACAATCGGGCAATACGTTCATCATTATAATTAGTGTTAGTAATTTAACCTTTGTAGAAGAGTTAGTTATTGTCTATTGAACCGCCAGGTTCCGTTACGGACAAGTTAGCCCCAGTCCAACTTGACAGTTCAGTTACATTCTTTGAGACAAGGTCTTGTCAACGAGTTTGAAGTCAAGTATAACAATATGAGTCTCAGGCGCGCTGGCAGACCTTTTCAAAGGAAATAAAACACTCAACAAGACGACAGAAAATGTAGTTAACATTTCATCTAATACCACGAGTAGGAATAACCTGAAAATCGTCCACAGCGAGCAGGCTAGCGATCCCGGCTCCGTAATTCCTTCCCCACGACCGGAGAGAAAAAAAAAACATGGTCTCTCCTAATCTTATGATTGGGTTCGCTATATGTGCGTGATTGTAGAGCGGATGAAGCAAGGAGAGAAATTGATGGGATGTTCATGACGAGGAAGTTTGATGTGTTGGTGCCGAGCACGATGAAGTGGAAAGGTGATGGTGAATAAGAGTAAGGTGTGTTGATTGGAGGAAAATTGGGCACGAGAGATGTGGTGTTGTTATCGAGTTATTGGATGGATAGTAGCATAACGTGGTGGAATGCAGTGTCATCTTGATTCAAGTGAGTAAAAGTTAAATTTGGTAAATATATATCCTTGGGAAGTTTGGCTGTTGGAGGGTTGTATAGAAAGATGGATGTTTGTGAGTGCTTATAGGCCAAGTATGCTAGGAGTAAAGAGCATTTGGATTAATCTGAGTGAGTGTATGGAGAGTTTTGTGAGTCACTACAACGTGGTAGTAATGGGAGAACTAAATGTGAGAGTCGGAGACGTAGTGATGACGATTGTGGTGTGGAGGTATGATGTTCCAGGTCGAAATAGCAGTGGATAGAACTTGAAATATGTGTGCAGGGAACGAGTGCTGGTGGTGGGAAACTGATAGAAGCGGGATGTCGTCAGATGCACATGGGTAAAGATGACCCGTGGTGCAGCGGGGAATAGAGCCATTATAGATTATGAGTCAATTTCAAGGAAAAGGGTGGGAAAGGCGTTGAGAGGGAAGAATGTAAGATCATCTACTGGTGGAAGGAAAATAGGAGTGGAGCAGGGATGAAGGAAATCTAAAATGTGGAAGAATGAAAAGAGGTAGTAAAGGCGAGTGCATTGAACGTGGCAAGCATAGATGAGGAGTTCCAGCTGACGTTGAAGGACGAATGTGACAATGTGAGAGGGCAAGACCTGGAGAATGTTGAGGAAGAATAAGAGACTTTTAGAGATGAAGTGATGAGATGTGCGAGGAATGCGTCTGGTGTGCGCAGAGTGGGCGGGTGAAGGATGAAAGGTGATGTTCAAATTGTAGTGCAATGGATAGGCTTGAGTGGAGAATGATTGTGAATGATGAGTTCAGATGCGGTCCTGATGCGATTTCTCGCCTTTAGGAGTTTTGTTGAGAAAAGGAATGGGCGGGTAAGCCAGTGGAAGCTGTTGTGCTTTGCTGCTGACACTGATCTCAGACCGCACTCCGGACTCGAAGCGTATGTTGCAGGGTTCTGGCCGGATCCTTTGACGCTAAAAGGCTAAATTTTGGAAAAGGAATGGGTGTGGGTGGGGGAGGGCTCGGCAATTATGACAGCACGGGTCGGTGCACGAGTGTGAGAGGCGTCTTGTCGGTGACCACCCCCTTTCTGGATCATCGGCCATACATCTGTATCGTTCTGAGCCTTCTTGGTACAGCTATAATACTTTTATTGGAAATCCATAGCAACATGAACATGAAAATAATCACTGCAGAAGATTTTCTGTTGAAATGGTTCTGTTGAGTCGTCTAGCTGAAATGTGAAGAGACTAGTTTGAACGCGGTGGGCAGTTCGAAGTGTCTATGGTAGATAATTGGTATTTACATTACAGAGGAGTCATACTTAGGTTCATCAAGTGATATATGTATGATGATGCGAACAGGAATGAGTAAAAAACATCTTAATCATACATTTTATTCGTGAATCTGCACACAATAAAGTAATAGGTGGATATAACTAATTAATCCTAAACTTGAACAGAAAGTTTACTAAACTACAAGTGACATTGAAACAGTCATCATTCTTACTAGCTATGGGCACAAAAAAAAATGCTAAAGGACCAAATCTCGAATGGCAACTCGTAGCAATTGATGAAATAGCGAATGGATGAGGCACACACAACACCAATACTGCGTGAGTCCTATACATTCTTGAGGGTACACTATGAACTAGAGCAGAACAACTTCTTATGTCGATTTCGCATTTAGTAAAGATATGACGGTCAAACTTAATGAGAAGCAAAATGAGACACCATAGAGTACAACAATACTGTTTCAATAACAGAGAAGCTGTATAGTGACAAATTCAGCAAGCTTTATCACTGCAGGAAACAAAATGACTTGATACCAATAACGTCCTATTAAAAAATAATTATTATTAAACAAAATCTAGCAAAATTTGGAAAGTACATACCAGCAAATCCGTTGAATAAGTTTGCGGCGGTGCTTGTCTTTAGCATGCTTGCTGGGCCTCTTTGAGAAACAGAGCCAGAGGATGAAATGTGGATAACCTCAACATTCAGAGACCCTCCCATGAAGAGTAGACTGAGGCAACAACAGATGTTCCTTAGTACACGCTTTCAAGAAATGAACTACCTTCCTGATTCATGATTAAATGATATTACAAGTGATCGAAAGTACTGTGACTTAGAAGAGAGGTTATAGATTAGTAAAAATAAAGAACAAAATCAACAGTTCCGTTAGGGACCAGTGTTAGTACAAGAACAAAGAAGCCCTTTCATGTGAAGTTTTTCCCGGACGAAGCTCTCTGATACCAGGATCCAGGGTACGCTCACACACAGTTCTCGAACAATATTGAGACCACCATCTTGGACTACGCAAAGCTACGACACAAAAAATATAAACAATACTCAACATGGCATGTACCTGAACACGCATGTTTTGTCAACCACATTTCGCTGGATAGATAGTGCGGTCACTTACTGTTTGGTTTATTCGGAGTGGGTGCTGAGTAGTAAAGGCTTCAAGCGGCCTTACTACCGATAGCGCCGTGTGGCAGGAAAAACAAATATTTCAGCGTTTGGATTGAATTACGTTGCAATGAGATCACAAACTTATTTCTTCATGTTCAATAATTTCAAATACATTACTGTACATTTGAATGAAATATTACTGCTGTGTTATAGTTACTGACAATATTTGAATATTTATTGTAGACACAGTCTAAATTAACCCAGTAGTCCAGGAGCGGATATTAATTATATTTCCCATTCATCTAATAGTCAGTGGACAAAGTTGCCTCCACATCTTCCTAACTATCTGGATGGCATCACAAACAGAACCCTCGGACTCGAGTTAGAAATCAATCATGTATCAGCCAGCAGTCGGTACAGCTGTTCAGAAATGCTCAGGTATCCTATCTATTACGTACTGGGGGAAAATGCTGCCCAGTAACTTGACTTGGAAAACTTGCGTCAAGATGATGTCCCAAATATTTTGAAGAGAAACCTTACTAAAGGTAACTATAGAATTTTTCTTACGCAATGATGTAAGATCGTCTTCTCAGCAACATGATTGACTTGTGACATGTTTTCAGGGACAAGAGATTACAGTAGATAAAACTGCACATACGGGTAAATTTGTGACAAAGTCTACGTAAAATATCTAAATCGCGAAGCAGTACGCTTAAAGGTCAATCCTGACAACATTTGTAAAAGGAGAAAGAATTGCTATAATCAGCGGAAGTTGCCAAGAAAAGACACCGAGAGATATACTGCGTTCGTGGTCACTAGGCCAGGGATTTACTTAAGATTTTGGTAAAGCAGAGCCTTTCTTGCACATTGTCAAGGACCTGCTACCAGCTTGCGCCGGTAGCCTTTTTTGCGACACGGCGTTCATGAGTTGGCCTAACACCATTAAAAGAGCGGCCAGAATGTGTCACTCGGGGATAGGCAGCCGCGAACCTGCCAACACGCTGTGAGGAGAGGCCAACACGCTGCCCACTCGGCCACCGAGCACAGCGAGTAAAATCGACCCGCAATTATTCCTTGCTTGATGCGAACTGTTTTACAAATTATACATACCTAGCTATATTTGAATCTTACAATTATTAATATCTGAAGAATTAACATATGCCAGTCTACTTTCCACAAGTAAAATACATCACAGTTTTTACATAGTGGAAACTGCACGGACATCACCGAACTGATTTTTTTTTGTACACGGGGTGTGAAGAAACAGACAAATTGTTGATTATCTCTTCTCCAATCATTTAGTTACATCGAAATTTGTGATGCCAATCCGTATAGGAATAATGAAGCACACGACTGGGCTACAGCATGATTACTGAAACAACTCAAGAGTCCGCAAACCGCTCGGATAAGTTAGGTCGTATCAGGGCTGGCTCCAAAAGGTTGCAGCAGATCATGTTCAGTTAGAGGAGATAATATTTCAGTCTGGAAACAATGCTTTACCTCGGGTTGGTCATGAGCCTTTCTAAGCGGGTTTGCAGTCGATGTTGAACTCAATGGATTAAACATATAAAACAGATCATAATTAATTCAATTATAATGCAAGAGTAAGTAAAAAAGGTTGCTCGTTTTCATCCATTTTTTTTGAACAAATTGGAAAAAGGGTTGCGACCACACAACGAGGAGAACTTCACAAACTATTTCAAAGTTTGCGGGGTAGAATGCCTATTTAAAATATGCGAGTTTAGGCTATGCCCTTGCCTCGCCCTGTACGGACAATAGGGACACGCGTGGGGCTTTTCCCCGGTGTGAATCATGTAGTGCTCGCGGAAGTGATTCTTATTATAGAACTCCCTGAAACAGATGGGGCAGGAGTAGTTCTTGTGCGGCGGTTTAGGAGGAAGGTCGTCAAAGGCTAGGATACCGGCAGAGGACGTACCAGGTGAATAAACAGAATGACGACCAATACCCGAGGCATCTGACTCAGACGAGTCTTCAAAGACACCTGCAGCACCAGTACTCCTGTGGGCCAGTAGAGACTGAAGATCAACGAGCCGCTGGCCTCCGTCATCGTCGGTGCTGGGCCACATCTGCTGAGCAGAGGTCTGTGAGTCAGCCCCAAGCGACGCCGATAGGGTTTGGTTGATGCCACTTGAGCGCGAAGAGGCAGACAAGAACAGTCCGGAAGAGACTTTGAAGCCTGGAGAGGCGTGAGGCTTCAAGTCTACTAAAGAGGAACGGTCTTTGGAGTCTGGTGAGACGTGGAGCTCGGAGTCTACGGCAGAGGGAAGATGTCCGGAGACCTAGAGAACACCAGAACAGTCTTAGAGTCTTGGACGCTCAACATCTCACAAATGTCAGGAACCAAATTGCTATCCACCAACAAAAGGCTGGCTCGACGTCATTACTTCAAATTGACAAACCACGATGTCAGAGACTTAAGAAGCCATAGGAGTGGTAAAATAAAACTTGAGAATACAAGCTTATGAGCAATAAAATAAAGGGTTATAGAAGATTCAAAATTATAGAAGATACTCCTCTTGTATGTGGAGTAGAAACTACCACATACATTCTCTTCAGAGCCACTGAAAATTTCAGACACAAGCAGAATATTTTCAGCCAAGTAGTTACATACCCTATAGCTTTACAATTAATCTCAATACACAAGTTATACAAGAGTAGCAGAGCAGCAATAATTACTAGAGCAAATGCAATGCATATTTAGGGTATGAAGATATCTTATAATGTAAATCCTTCGAACAATTACAAGTGGAAATATGAACAAAAATGAAGCAAAACAGCTCCTGAGTTCACCCAATGTAGATAAACATTACTCTAAACCCCACACCAAATGCTCTTCAGTATGAACGGTCGCGATAAAGGAGAATACAGAAGCCAATGTATTCACACATCTCCTCGTCATGAAACAACTTTATCTTGAGTAACAACTAAATTTAAAAAAAATGTATGCGAGTTCGAATAATTGTTAGTTTTCAAACAGATCTGTACGAATAGAATTGTTAGGCACGATCATAATTTTACAATAACATAACAGCCACCTTCAGACAGTGTCATTGAGAGGCAGAAACAAACACCCAACCACAAACATGTAGGTAGCTGTCATTTCTAAGCCAAAAACTAGATTTAAAGGAAGGACATTCATTTGTCAGCCCTGCGTTACAGATTCTGACGACACCCGACAATACATTGGAAGAAATGGCATCATAAGGGAATAACACTTCTAGGTCACGCAGAAAGGGGTTCTCTCATTTTTAGTGGTGCACCGGAACACGTCAAATACCGATGATGGAAAGGCGTTGCTCAAGAAAAGAAATCTGCGTGGGACATGGTTGAGGCAAAATAGAATGAGATGCAAGTGTTATTCTGACTTTGAATAACTATACGCATGAACTATACGCATGAACTTGTCAAAGATTAACAAACTGATTAGAAAGCTATCAAGTAATTCTCGCCTCGAGGGAGTACCAGTAAATCAAGTCAGAAGGCCAGTTCCTAATTTGTTAAGTAACACTAGTTATATTTTCAGAGTTGACCACCAACTAAACTGTACCAATAATAGCCACTAACTAAGCAGCTAATATACGCTTAAATTTGCTATGTGAAATAACAATTCCACAAAATATTACTTGCAGAAAAAAAACATCAAAATGATTCCGGACATTCAACCAAACTGGGCACGACCAGTATTCGGATTTAAAGTCTAGTTCTGGGCGTGGTACTTATGCACGTGATACTTGAGTGCACAAGCTTGCGCCGACCGGTAGGAACAGACGAAGCAAGAGAAGGGCTTCTCCCCAGAGTGTATTCGGATTTGAAGTCTAGTTCTGGGCGTGGTACTTATGCACGTGATACTTTAGTGCACAAGCCTGCGCCGACCGGTAGGAACAGATGGAGCAAGAGAAAGGCTTCTCCCCAGTGTGTATTCTGTAATGCACGCGAAAGTGCTCCCGTATTTTGAACTGTTTGAGGCACACGGGGCAAGTATACTTTGTGTTGGGCAGTTTAGGTGGCAGCTCGTCAAAAGGAGCCAAGGCCATGTCACTAGGAGGAGGAAAAGGGCCGCTGCCAAAACGTGATGGGATTTGAGTGGCAGGATTAGGAAGCAGGTTCCCGCCGGAAACAGCATAAGACTTTTCCATTCCTGGCTCAGCCCAACAGGAGGTTTCTCGACCATCGGTTTCCCCGAGAAAATGTCGAGAAGATCCCTCTGAGCTCTTGGTCGCGGAGGCCCAAGTAAAAGGAGCCAAAGTGCCAGAACGGTATTCGAAGCCTTGGTGGAGAAGCTGCTTGAAGCCAGCTTCAGAGGGTGTCCCGCTGACCTACAGGAAACATGGAACACGGCCTTAGAGAAGGGTTCAGGGAATGGAGAGGGACGCTTACTCCTACTTAAGGTCATCTGGATGGAAGGACGACTATGAGTTACCTCTGTCTACAGTCCAAGAGAATGATTCAACAAAAAATAATGGGTTTCATTAATATTAGCACAGGTGGGAGCAATTGGACACCGAATAGAGCAGCCAACCGAGAAGCTGAAACATAATTGTAATACTATGCCCATGTTGGTTGTTAATAAAGCTTTTATTATTATTATTGTTATTAATATAATCTCCCATCATAAAACTGATGGCTCTTCAGCAACTGGCCTGTGTCTGATCAACCATGAAATGTTTCAACTCGACATTTACGGCTACAAAGGAGACCCATTGACAATCGATAACGAACCAATTAGGCTAACAACCTGAATCGGTTGCCCAAAGGGAATTATTTGGACAAAACCAGTAGAAGAAGTAGTAGTTGCTTCCATGTTCCACCGGAGTCCCAACGCGAAGTTAATGCAGACTCCCCCGTAGGGCGGTGACAAAACCAGTATCGCTCTACCGTTTCTACAATCGTCTTCAGTGGACCCTGCCGAGATATAGTTTATCATCAGCAAAGAGGTATAACCTTAGAAATAATGCAGCAGTTTACCTAACCGATAACTTATCGATTATCCTTGCAAAGAAACGTCTCAAGAAAAGTAATTTTCACTACATAGAGACTTTACTGCTAAACACTTCATATAAATGGTGACAAAAGAAAGAACACAGAACAATTAACGTGAGCCTAGAAAACAAACCACTCCTGTATCCGAAACTGCCGTGACATAACATCAAGTAAGACGCCCGGCAAGTTGGAAATGGTGCGGATAAGCTGAACTTGTATTAGCTAACAATTACATTGTTCTAATAGCTACAGTCCTATAATGTGAACAGTTCTCTTAAAGCTAACGTGTTCTGCTGGCTACTTATGAGTATCTTACAACTGATACGTCTAGTCTATCAAGATACATAGCGTGCTTGCTCGATTGGTGGAATAAAACACACAGCTGCTTAGGGCTCAGGTAGGAATAGAACAAGCTGTTTAGTGCTTAACTTGGAATACAACAAGCTGCTTAGTGCTCAGGTAGGATTAGAACAAGCTGTTTAGTGCTTAACTAGGAGGAATACAACAAGCTGCTTAGTGTTCAGATCGGAATAGAACAAGCTGTTTAGTGCTTAACTTGGAATACAACAAGCTGCTTAGTGCTCAGGTAGGTATACAACTATCCAAACAATGGCGGAAAAAATAACACCCAACACTCGGATAAATGTGCGTATCCCGCACCAAACACCAACAACAAGATGGTGGGTGCACAACGTCAGAGCTTTTAATGTGATTCAAGGCTCATTTCCACCGGAGCCTCAACTTGAGTCATAACAGGCTCTCCCGTAGGGCTCGACGATCATGGATTCCAGCAAGCTCGCACGCCTTGGTGTACGAGAAAAAAAAACGTAGTCAAAGTCAAAACATTTTGAAAATTTCAGTCATGTCAGACGCACGCTGATGCGCACAAGTATAACATCTAGACGGAACTGATATTTGCTTTCGATCATTTAGAACTTGAAAAGTAATACGTATGCACGCCAGTGCGTACAGGCAGCATCGTCGAAATTGGTACAAGATGTACGGCTACACGGACAAAGTAAGCTCTGACAGCAACGCCACACAATGTTTATAGCTATGCGGTTTAGTTCAGTTACAGTAAATTTGATTTGAGCCTCATTTCCACAAGAGCCTCAACGTGAGTCATAATAGGCTCCCCCGTAGGGCGCGAGTTACAGTAAAATTCCTTTATTCAGATAAGATAAAGACTCAGACGAAACGAATCCCGCTTCCAGCCCCTTAAACCTCAAGAAAAATATGTACGCATGCCAGTGCGCACCGATACTATCGTCGAAATTGGTACAAGGAATACGGCTACACGGATCAGATGAACTTCACCCGCAACGCACCACAAGGTTTATAGTTACGCGGTAAAGGACAACAGCAGAAATTACATATGGTCCGCGCACGCGCGAGCGAGCACGGACTGGAAAAACACTTGTTCACAAAATCACAAACAGGAACTCTCGCACAAATACATAAACACTATTTTAGAAGACAAAATTGTGGATCGTGTAGAGGAAAGAAAGGGTTGGTTCATCATGAGCTGAAAAACTGCTCAGATTATTGACATCACACTTTTTGTTCAGGGGGGTATGGTGGGGAAGCAGAGGTCCTTCGGGTCCCTAAAGAGCTCGATGGGTCCCGGAGGGTAACCCAAGTCCTCCGAGCTCCCCGGCTCCCTCGAGTCCTCTCATCTTAGCTTGTCTCGAATCATTTCGGCCAGTCTCGACTCGTTGTGCCCAACTCGACTTGTCTTGAAAGGTTTCGACTGATCTCGACCCACATCGACCAGCCTTGACGCGGCTCTCTTTCTCTCTCTGCGTAGGTAATTCTGAGGACTGTAATAACTACTCGAGCATTTCAGAGTGGGAGCGGTGTGGGGGAGGAGGCAGAGGTCCCTTGAGTCCCAAACGAGCCCGATGAGTCCCGGAGGTAACCCAAGTCCCCCGAGCTCCTCGGGTCCCTCGAGAACAGCGGAGCTCCTGTGCAAAAACGTCCCTGAATAACATCTTTCATTTTTGCAAATATTAGCTAAGCAAAATCTTAACGTCCTTTGTTAGCGACCAATTCTCGTTCTCCAAAGGAACACCACTGCCTTTGGCTGCTATTGTTAGTGTGAGTAACGCCTTTGACTGCTGTTGTTAGTGAGTTACGCCTTTGACTGCTGTTGTTAGTGTGATTTGATTTGGGCCTCATTTCCACCAGAGCCTCAACGTGAGTCATAATAGGCTCCTCCGTAGGACGAGACCGTCGTTGATTTAGGTAAGTCCGCACGGCCTCGCGTGCGAAAATATTGGTTTTGTCAAGATGAAGTCGGTACATATTTTACTTGTGGCATATTCGCGTACTAGCGCGTACGAGAGAGTATAGAGGTAATGCGTGTCTTCGTAAAATGTGTTGTTTCTGTGCGTAATAAGGTGGAGGGACCACCTCATTTGCTAAGTTGTTTGAGGTTTAGACAGCTTCGTATAGTCCGGTGTGTTTTCCGAAAGCGATAAGCTTTTTACGGTAGGTTGGGTCCGTGAGTAGGCTTTGTAGGTTGCACGGGGGATCTAGGAACGCTCGTCGGGCTGCCGCGAGTGCGTTGCAATCCATCAGTAAGTGTTTCACGCTGATAGCCGCTTGGTGGCAACAGGGGCAAGGTGGTGCATTTGGTCCTATGTCGACATCCATCAGGTGGTTGTGAGTTATCCACGTGTGTCCCGTGCACAAGCGGTTGATGAACACTTGGTCTTTTCTGTTGGTGAACTTCGTTTCCCATTCTCCGACTGAGGGTTTGACTGAAAGCATCTTTTGTCCACTCTGCTGCCACATTTCATCCCATCGGGATGTTATATGGGAGTTGATGATAG
>SDVV010023684.1:0-12714 GCA_016164225.1 Gammarus roeselii
AAATATATGTATATATACATACATATATATACATACATATATATACATATACATATATATATATATACACATACACATATAGCTACATATACCCTACAAAAAAAATACATACATGCTTACACACGCATTACTACAAATAAATCAAACTTCATCAGCCTAGTCAAAATCTAAAAAATTCCTCTTACATCAGATCAGCAAGGGCTTGCTTAAAGCAAGTGATATCTGTCAACTGCACTATATATGTGAGCAGGCAAGCCATTCCATACACCAACACATCTCAGCTTCAGCCCATGACCTCTAGTACCAACTCTTAGAGCCAAAGAAAACATAATTAGCAAATGCTCTGAGTTCCCATGCAAAATTTTCCAATATTTGATCAGGTCTCCCTAAGAAGCTGGCTCTTAATGGAAAACAAATCCAGGCTTCTAAAACGATCACCTTAGTCCATGCCAGGAAGTCCATCAATGTTTTTAGTCCATCTCCTCTGGACAGACTCCAGCAGCCTGAACTTCCTCACAATATCCAGTGTTCCAAATGCAGGATGCATACTCAATAAGGGGACAAATTGGCAGAATGTAGAGGGACAGCATAAATTCCCATGACCTGCTAACAGTTGATCTCAACAAACAGTTGGCCAACCCACCAGCCTTTGCAGCCACCACACAAATATGATGGTGGAATCGGAGACAGGTATCTACACTGATGCCCAAGTCTCTGTGTGTATGGACAAATATTAACATGTACTGGTTAGCTGGAACCAAAACAACAAAATCAATACGACCTCTAAAAAACCGCAGCACAACACACTTATCTGTATTCAGTCCAAGGTACCACAACCGTGCAACCGAGTCAACTGCATCCAACCCATTTAGCAGTGATTGGACACCTTGAGCAGAAGACTCTGTGTCCTTGCGCGAGTATCTCAAGAACAACTTGTAGTCATCAAAAAATGCTTTGAACTTGCATGAGAGACCACTAGAGATGTGATTAATATAAATCAGGAACAACAGCAGCCCAGGGACAGAACCCTGAGGCACAACACTCGTCACAGCAACTGGGCTGCTCACGCTGCCTTTTACACAAACGCTCATCACTCTGCCAGAGAGGAATGCAGAGATTCAGGCTAGTAAAAAATTACGAACGTACCAGGACTCCAATTAGGACAGGAGCACAACATGACTCACCACATCAAATGCCTTCGAGAAATCCAGCATCACAATATCCACAATACATCCCTAATCAATCCACCATCCAACATCATCATAGGTCCACAGCAATTGGTACTCAGTGCTATGGCCTCTCCAAAAACCATACTGATGAGGTGATAAAATATTATTGCTCTCAAGATACTTAGTCAACTATGATACAACCATTTTGTCCATCGATTTCCAGCAAACCAATGTCAAGCTCACAGGCCTGTAATTCAGAGGATCAGTATGGGACTTGGCCTTGAATATTGGTACAACCAACGATCTGCTCCAGGCTTCAGGGACCTTTCCCGTCCTCGATGACTTTTGAAAAATCAAACAAGGAGGGAGGGACAGCTCAACAGCGCAGTTCCTTAGCAGATGTGGATGGAGGCCATCTGGACCCACACTAGAACTGGGATCAAGAGCGGAAAGGACATGTTGGACCTCCAACCTAGGAAAGTCAACATCCGCCAAACTTCCCACAAAGAACTGGAAAGGGGGTGGTTGGGTTGGAACTGCACTAACAAAGACTCCCGAAAAAGAAGCAGCAAAGACTTTGCACATCCTACCAGGATCCTGCACTATCTCAACCGTCTGCAAGCGGAGAGGACCCACAGTTGGACAACCTATCTTTTTATTTCTCACATAAGCATGAAACAGCTTACAGTTATCAGGCCTGTTTAGTAAATTACTTGTAATTTTTCCTGGAGTCAATGGAAAAGTTTCTACAGTGCCTATTCAGCTCACTAAATATGTGTAATCTCTCAAGAGCACTGGCTGAGTTGCAACCCTCTACCCTTCTGACCAGCTTGTTTGCAAGCCATGCCTCTGATCTCTCAAGCCAAGAGCAGGAGGCGCCCTCATAGCCCATAAGGGGCCAGAACAAACAGGCGTGAGAGGTCTGAACTTGTGAGGGACAACAAAACAGACTGAATGAAGAAAGGAAAAATCTTCACACACCAAAGAAACGGTAAATTCTAGCCCTCAGTCAATCTGGAACAGAGCCTCCTAAATCCTGCCATAATTCCCCTTCTGTCAAATATGTCTCTCCCCCACAGCCACCTGCTCCAGGCCCCTCCCCACCAAAGATCTACTCCAACACAACAGGAGAATGCTGGCAGCAAGGCAGCGGTCGCAACACAAACACCTCATCAACACCATCATCCTCAGATGTGAGAAGATCCAGTATATTGTCGGAGTATAAAAGTAGGCTCTCTTACCCACTGCAAAAGTCCAAGAGATGAGAAACAGTAAAAAAATTGCATGTCAATTGGCCGGATGTAGCCACCAATAAGGTCCAAGGACCAGTCAATCGTTGGTAAATTAAAATCACCAGCAATGACCATCTTCTTGCCAAGGCAAAAATTCAGTAAAAAGTCCATCAAGCCGGTATTCTTTAAAATTGTATAAGAAAGAGGCCGATAAACAGCCATAATCCACAAGTCAAAATCAATTAGGTTCACAACCAAAACATTATGAATGGGCACCTCAAACACCAAAAAATGCAATGTCCTTATGCAGGTACAGCAGCGACCCATGCTTCTGAGCTGTGCCATCCGTGTCTCCCCTGACAGAACTGTAGTCAGCAATGTCGATGAAGGATGATGCAACAGAAGGCAACAACCACATCTCACTAACAGCCAACACATGAACACCCTGCTCCAAAAGTAAATTTGAGATAAAATCAACTTCATTAGCTAGTGAGTTGACATTTACAAGACCAACTTTTAAAAAATTAAAATCACTTGAGAGACTGCTGGAGCTCAGCGCAGGAGAAAATTCTGACCATTTGACCCAGTGGCCCCACCTACCCGATTAGGAGCACCACCACCACCTCGACCAGTCACAGCAACATCACGACAGGCGGCAGCCCCAGAGCCATACGCAACAACACCGCATCCATCGGCATCAGAACCGTGACCAGCCGCTGGCGGACCACTGTCAGACAAAGTAACACTCCCACCAGCCGCAACAACACTCCACCCTTCGCAGCAACACTACCAGCTGCAGCAGCACCACCACCAGCTGCCGCAGCACTACAACCAACTGCAGCAGCACCACAACAAGCTGCAGCAGAAGCACCACAACCAGCTGCAGCAGCAACGTCACAACCAGATGAGGAAGCAGCCATAGCAGAAGCACCACGACCAGCTGCAGCAGCAGCGCCTCAACCAGCCGCAGCAGCATCACCACTACCAGCTGCAGCAGCAGCACCACGACCAGCCGCAGCAGCAGTACCACGATCAGCTGCAGCAGCAGCACCACAACCACCTGCAGCAGCACCAGGACCAGCCGCACCAGCACCACGATCAGCTGCACCAGCACCACAGCCAAAAGCAGTGCGGGTCACCACCCTGGCATAACTGCCTCGACCTGCAACAGGAGCCGGGGGCCCCCTCTCCCCACGCTGCTGGGTACCACCAGCACCACAGACTACAGCCAAACCAGCCCCACACTCCTCCCCTGCCCACAGCAGGCTCCTCCTCCTGAACAACTCCTGACGTTGTTTGTATGTAAGATCCCTCTGGATAAATACGGTTTCACACCGGTCCATACCTTTCAATTTCCTTGCATTCAACAGAATCTCACTCCTGGCACTGTCATCATAGATCTCTGCTCCGAACATTCCAATCTGTCCGTTTACTCTAGGGACCTCATGCAAGTCACATTCAGACCCAATCAGACTTCTCACCACTCCCTGAAAACCAGTCTTTACATCACCCACCGGCTCACCAAGGCCTCTTAAAATTACATTCTGTTTCCGTTTCATCTGCTTCTGGACCTCCCGCACGTCTCCCTGAACAACTTCATTAAGATGGGCAAACCTGGGAAAAAGCTCAGGTGCCACCTGCTCAGGAGCATGAGGTGCATAATCGTGGTTCTGGGCAGCCTGTGTACTGCTTATCAGCCCTCAAACCTATCGGACCGCGGCCGGCAACCGCATCTGACCACACAGTCAAAACAGAAACTATACAAAGCACTGGCTCAGGGATCCAGTACACTTGAACCAGTTTGGTCCCGACCATCATCCAGAGAACATGTGCTCTCCAGCAAATGCACATTTAGAACTACCACTGCTGGAATAGATACAATAACTGCAGTCTTCACAACACAGGACATTACAAGATCAAAATGGGTGAGTGCAACATTGGTTACATGAAATTTGCCACACTAAAACCTTGTGCACTTGCAGTATGGATTCCACCTAATTGCAAAGTATGGAAAAACAGAAGCTGGAAGATTCACTTCCGGCTACACTTCAACTAGGGCTCACCTCCTCCCGTGCAAACAGAATGTGTTGTGTGATGTCCTAATCTCCCCACTACCCAAACGACTTAAAACCACAAAAAGGGAGGCGTGCCAAAGCCAAAGTAGATGCTCAAACTCTTCCATGAGGGGACGGCCCTACTGTTTACTAAATTCTGGGGGGCATGTTTACTAATTTGTTGACCATTATTGGCCCACAAGTGATCTAGTTGCTTATTGTAGAATCAAAGAATATGCAGGCTGCTGGAGTCTGTCCAGAGGTGATTGACTAAAAACATTGATGGACTTTCTGGCATGGACTAAGGTGGTTGTTTGAGGAGCCTGGATTTGTTTTCCATTAAGGGCCAGCTTCTTAGGGCAGACCTGATCAAATATTGGAAAATTTTGCATGGGAACTCGGAGGATTTGCTAACTATGTTTTCTTTGGCTCCAAGAGTTGATACTAGAGGCCATGGGCTGGAGCTGGCGTTTTCTCCTCGCTCCTCTGATATCCGCAGTAGGTCTTTCAGTGTGAGATGTGTTGGTGTGTGGAATGGCTTGCCTGCTGACATAGTGCAGTTGACAGATATTTCTTGCTATAAGCAAGCCCTTGCTGATCTGATGTATGAGGAATTTTTAGATTTTGACTAGGCTGATGAAGTTCAATTTTTTTGTAGGGATGCGTGTGTAGGCATGTATGCTTTTTATTTGTTTTTCTTCATAGTGTATGTGTGTATGTGTATGTATGTATATATATGTATGTGTATGTTTTATATTATGACCAACAGAACTGCTGTATGATCAGTTGCCTGAAGCACAAATTTTCAGGGGGTTTTCCGTTCCATTGTTTTGCCGGTCCTTGCAGTCTGGCCTGCTGTGGAATTTGTGCCTGCTGTGGGATTTGTGCCTACTGTCGTGCTCTGCACTCTGGCCTTGCTGGGGTGTGGGGTGGTCTTGGGGCAACCAAGGTGAGAAACCAAGGTGAGAAAAGCCCTAAATGGGTAACATATAGCAGGCACAAAAAGGCTGACCTTCCCACCTGCAAGACACGTTCAAATGGCATACATGGACGACGGTTCTCGGGCAAGTAACCAAATCTGAGGGCACACATCTTCTTGCTGAAGGAAGCACTTTCAAGGGTTGTAAGATACACGACCTATGCTTCTCCCAAAGTACAGTTGAGAGAATAAGATAAAGCACATAAATAGAGTGTTATAGCCACTCTCTTCATTCCATATTTTCTGGAATAGTTCATGCAACTCCTCAATCAGACTACTAACTCCATTCTTGAACAGTTCCAGCAGCCTTCCCATCTTCAACTTTCTCAAGAAACCTTACAATCTCTCTATGACTCATTTCCTCATTCATTTCTCCTCATCTTTTCTTTCAATTAACATGTGAGGTGTTTCACGCATTCCATTTGCCACATCTTTCATGCCACCAATAACTGCCCAGAACTCAGTAATAGCATTCTTGAGTCTGTGCAGAGGCAGGACTTCAAGTGTGTGAGAGCTTCCTTTGGTAGAGGGGATCCTCGTTCTATACTGGCAATATGCGTATTCAACGCCTTGAACCATCAGATTAGAACCTTTGCCATCCAGAGTCATGCTCAGTATGAGGAGCATCTCGTAGATTAATTTTGCAAGTATCCAAAGCTTTTTCACTCATACATCCGCAATAAAAAGAGGTTGATTTATCCATTGGTCCTCTTCACGCCGCTGGTGGTGAGTATGTTGACTGCTCCCAGGTCATGAGTGAAACTTTTACCAATGCATTTGCTTCCGTTTTTGTTGTTAATGCTCCTCCTAATCCAGCTCTCAATCAGGTCTTTCATGGAGGGATGCCTGATTCAGTTGTCTCATGCTTAGGTGTTTAGCGTGTTGTTGGCTCTAGACGCTTTGTTGGCAATAGGGACCGGTGGCTTACATCCAAAGCTTCTGAAGAGTTGTGCGGGTGCACTGTCAGGACCTATGATAATTCTATTTCAAAGGTTGTTACTTTGCAAAGTTTGTCCAGACTTGTAGCTGGAGTCAATTCTGTTCAAGAGTTAAGTCTAGGTATGATCTTCTGAACTACCATCCTGTCAGTCTGACCTCTGTGTGCTGCAAGAGTTTGGAATAGATTATTGTTTCTGGTCTGGTTGAATTTTTCGAAAGTAATGGGATTCTCTCCCCTCACCAGTTTGGATTCAGGAAATTTTGGTCTACTGGGGATCAGCTTCTCTTGGTTTATCTGGATGTTTCAGACTGGGTGGATGATGGCTTTGTAGTGCTGCTCAATTTTTCAAAGATATTCGAGGTGGTTTCTCATGATGTGCTGATTTACAAGCTGATGGAGGTAAAAGTTGGGCCAGTTTATCTGGGCTGGATTAGTTTGTTTTTGGCTGGTCGTTATTTGAGGGTTGCTGTTGATGGGTGTTGATAGTCAGTCGAGAGAGATGGTTAGTGGTGTGCCGCAGGGTTCTGTGCTATTTCTGATCTACGTTGATCAGTGTAGTAGGGTAAAAATCCTACTAGTGAATAATCATGTATATATTAATAATTTATTTGGTTCTCATACAGTGCTAATTTTGATTTTCATTGTGCTCTAATTTTCCAATTTTTGTTTTAGAGTAAGGAAAGTGTTTCTGATAGTGAAGTGACATTTACTTCATTGCGCTGGATGGCCTTGGCACTCTAATCTGATATAAAGTGCAGTGAATATGCAATTGAAGTGCCTCATCCCAGGTTATTGAATCGACCTACTCTGAAGATTTAGCAGGTGAGGTAATCACATACACCTGCCAGTAGTACTGTGAGGTTTTGACCTGTTACTGAGGATTGGCAATGTTGGGGGGTTCTTGGTTGTGGTAGCTTGCCAGGAGCAGACCACATGATGGAGTTCCCTGGTTGCTGTTTTGTCTTCTGGGACATTAGAGGGTGTGTGTCTTCACACTGTCTGTATACATGTGTGAAGATGCTGTCAATTATTACATTAGCTTGTAGTGTTGTTCTCTGAATACAAGTCATTTCCTGAGTACTACATCAACTTTTGCGGTATTTTACATAGGAACCGTGTGTTGGAAATAACATGTGGGACTAACTATTTCATTCAAATCAGTGTTGGAGAGTGTTAGTGATGGGAGTGGTTCTGTGTTGAAGTTGTGATATCAGTTGGATATGGGTTAAGATCTTGGTCGTTGAGGCATCTATTGTGTAATTTAAATAAAAGATGAGTATTATAAACAGTTAAGAGAGGCATTGTTATAGTGGATTTATTCTTATTGCATTGAAGCTTGCTCTGTGATAGATAATATTAGAGTAAAGTAAGGTTGATCATTATGCGCAATATGTAAATGTAAACGTTGACAAAACAACGATAGAATGTTGGCTGCATTGTTGCTGGGTGCCTGGTGCCTGAAATGCTGGTGTGTGTGTGTGTGTTGTGGGTGAGCAAGTGGTGTAACAATTTACTTGTTGCAGCTTATTCCTTGACTCATCACCGCCAGTGGGGGTCCAGGCTTCCATCTGTCTTGTGGTCTACCCGATTGCCATCAGTGCAGAGTTGCTACTTCCTGTGATTGTCAGCCCCTTTAGTGCTCTTGGAAGGTAAATCGTCATCTGTGGCTGTTGGCAGTCATAATAATTCTGTTAGCTACCTATCAAATGTTGTTGTGCAATTATATTATATTAGTGGTAGTTCCCTGAGTAGCAATGCAGGCTGTAGGGTGTGTAATATGTGATCCTATGTTCTTTGAAGTGTTTCATACAGTTATAAAACTATGTGTGCTGTTCTTTTTGTTCATTAGTTATACATGTTTTCTTCACCAGAGTTGACTTGATGCTTTTGCCGCCCTCTAGTGCTGTTTGGTTGTAGCTGTCCATTGTGCCAGCTCATTATCTGGGGCAAGGTGATTAGCTACCTGAAACTATTGTTTGTTGATTTGTATATTTGCTCTTGTTTATACTGTAAATATTCACTCAGCAATAATGAGGAGGCAACAAATTTGTTCTTAGGGTTTATTCCTGCAAATCTGTTCACCGTTGACCATGTTGGTTGTGTACTTACTGTGGTTGATCCCATTCCTCAGCTTGCTACCTACGTGGCCTAGCAGGGTTGTGGTCCTCGCACCAAGGAGAGCGGGACCAGGTAATTTGGGATGTATAAAGCTTTTGCCAGACCTGGTTTTCCAACATTGATCGGGGGACTGCTTGGTCAACTAGGTCTTGTTCTGAGCAGTTTATGTGTATATATGTATTTGACAAAGTCAATTGTGGTACTTCCCTGGTGACCATAGTGTAATTTGGAATAATGGGGAAGAAATATATCAGTGATATTTGCCAGGGTTATATATGATTATATTTTTGTGATACAGGCAATTTGTGTGCAATATTAAGCAGCTATAGGGTCCTGTGTAAATATGTATATGGATTTAGTGAAATTCTGAGTTATACTTTCAGCCAAATATAGTTGCTATTTCAAAGGCCTTATTTGGGAATAGTTGTTGTATATATGTACAGAATGTATATTGAGTGGTTTCACTCTTTTTATGAGAGATATAATGTTTTGAATTAAAAGTACTAATATACCTTTTTACAGATCTAGTTCCTAACTGAGCATTTTATCTGTGCTGATTGTGTTTGTTTTGTCTGTCTTTCAGTGTAGCAACAGCTTCCTTGGTCGTTGTTGTCTCAGCTCCCCCTATTTTATGGCATCCTAAGTGTGATTTTAGTAGTAAATCCTAATGGAACAGCTGCGTTTTATTTGCACCACTTAGTACCTGTCCCAGCATTAATGAAAGATAGCAATTATTCTGGATCTGCTTGCCAGAGAACCGTGATAGTTTGAAGTCCATGGATCTGTGCCGTAAATCCGGGCCGGCACACTTCTAAAACATCACAAATATAGTGCCGTGTTCTTTTGAAGCATTTGCTGTTTATTACAAGCTGTACCTTTGGTACAAGAGGGTGAGGGAGTCTGCAGTTGCTAGTGTGTCATATCTGCAGTCAGATTTGGACAAAGTTAGCACAGTTGATTCATCTTGGAACTTGAGGCTGAATTCGGAGAAGCTTGTGGTGTTGAGGTTTGCTTGTGGGTTTGCCAAGTGGACTGATGAGAATCCACTGGGTCTGTACTATTCGAGTGGGATTCCATTAAAGTTTGTTCAATCCTACAGGGACCATGGTGTGGTGGTTGATGTATTACTGAAATTCCACCATCATGTTGTTGCGGCTGGTGGGAGTGTTACTTTGTCCGACTGTGGTCCGGCGGTGGCTGGTAACGGTTCTGATGCCAATGGTAGCTGTCTTGTTGCGAAAAAGCTCTGGGGCTGCCGCCAGTTGTGGTGTTGCTGTGATTGGTCAGGGTGGTGGTGGTGCTCCTAATTGGGTTGGTGGGGCCACTGGGTCAAATGATCATAATTTTCTCCTGCGCTGAGCTCCAGCAGTTTTCCAAGCGATTTCAATTTTATAAAAGTTGGCCATGTAAATGTCAACTCACTAGCCAATAAAGTTGATTTTGTCTCAAATTTACTTTTGAAGCAGGGTATTCATGTGTTGGCTGTTAGTGAGAGGTAGTTGCTGCCTTCTGTTGCACCATCCTTCATCGGCATTGCTAACTACAGTTCTGTCAGGGGAGACACGGATGCCACAGCTCGGAAGCATGGATCGCTGCTGTACCTGCATAAGGATATTGCATTGTATTATTGGTGTTGGAGGTGCCCATTCATAATGTTGTAGTTGTGCACCTATTTGATTTTGACTTGTTAATTATGGCTGTTTATTGGCTTCCTTCTTAGGCAATTTTAGGAAATACCGGCGTAATGGACTTTTTACTGAACGTTTTTGCCCTGGCAAGGAGATGATCACTGCAGGTTATTTAAATTTACCAACAATTGACTGGTCCTTGGACCTTGTTGGTAGCTACATCCGGCCAATTGACATGCAATTTTTAGACCGTTTCTCATCTCTTGGACTTTAGCAGTGAGTAAGAGAGCCTATTTATATACTTCCTGACAATACACTGGATCTCCTTTTTACAACTGAGGATGATCGTGTTTGTGAGGTATTTGTGTTGCGGCCGCTGCCTTGCTGCCAGCATTCTCCTGTTGAATTGGTGTATATCTTCAGTGGGGAGGGGCTGGAGTGCGTGGTTGTGGAGGAGAGACGTATTTGGTACAAGGGGAATCATGGCAGAATTTTGGAGGCTTTGTCCCTGATTGACTGGAGACTAGAATTTACTTATTCTTCGGAGTGTGAAGATTTTTCCTTTCTTCAGTCTGTCATGTCTTCCCTCATCGATATTCGTACCTAACATGCCTGTTCGTTCTGGCCCCCATGCTCTTGCTTGAAAGAGATCAGAGGCATGGCTTGCATACAAGCGGGTCAGAGGGGCAGAGGGTCACAACTCAGCCAGTGCTCTTGAAAGATTACACATATATAGTGAGCTGAATAGGCACTATAGAAACTTTTCCACCAACTCCAGAAAGAATTACAAGTCTAATTTACTAAACAGGCCTGATAACCGTAAGCTGTTTCATGCTTGTGCAAGAAATAAGAAGATTGGTTGACCAGCTGTGGGTCCTCTCCGCTTGCTGACAGGTGAGATAGTGCAGGATCCTGGTAGGATGTGCAAAGTCTTTGCTGCTTCTTTTTCGGGAGTCTTTGTTAGTGCAGTTCCAACCCACCCAGCCCCTTTCCAGTTCTTTGAGGAAAGTTTGGCGGATGTTGACTTTCCTAGGTTGGAGGTCCAACATGTCCTTTCTGCTCTTGATCCCAGATCCAGTGTGGGTCCAGATAGCCTCCATCCACATCTGCTAAGGAACTGTGCTGTTGAGCTCTCCCTCCCACTTTGTTTGATTTTTCATATGTCATTGAGGACAGATGGTCCCTGAAGACTGGAGCAGATCGTTGGTTGTACCAATATTCAAGGCAAAGTCCCACACTGATCCTCTGAATTACAGGCCTGTGAGCTTGACATTGGTTTGCAGCAAATTGATGGACAAAATGGTTGTATGACAGTTGACTAAGTATCATGAGAGCAATAATATTTCATCACCTCACCAGTATGGTTTTCAGAGAGGCGATAGCACTGAGGACCAATTGCTGTTGACCTATGATGATGTTGGGATGTGGATTGATGAGGGATAGGGATGTATTGTGGATGTTGTGATGCTGGATTTCTCAAAGGCATTTGATGTGAAGTCATGCTGTGCTCCTGTCCAAATTGGAATCCTTGCTAGCCTGGATCTCTGCATTACTCTCTGGCAGTGTGATGAGCGTTTGTGTGAATGGCAGCATGAGCAGCCCAGTTGCTGTCCTTGCGCTACTTTTGCTCCTCACATGCAAGTTCAAAGCATTTGCTGATGACTACAAGTTGTACTTGAGATACTTGCGCAAGGACACCAAGTCTGCTGCTCAATGTGTCCAATCACTGCAAAATGGGTTGGAGGCAGTTGACTTGGTTGCACAGTCGTGGAACCTTGGACTGAATCCGGATAAGTGTGTCGTGCTGCATTTTTTTAGAGGTCGTATTGATTTTGACGCTTAGGTTCCAGCTAACCAATACGTCCTGCAGGGCAAAGTGAAGTTTGTCCCTACACACAGAAACTTGGTGGTCAGTGTAGATACCAGTCTCTGATTCCACCATCATATTTGTGTGGTGGCTGCAAGGGATGGTAGGTTGGCCAGCTGTTTGTTGAGATTAACTGTTAGCAGGTCACTGGAATTTATGCTGCCCATATACGTTTGGCATATTTGTCCCCCTATTGAGTATGCATCTTGCATTTGGAACACTGGACATTGTGGGGACTGCAGGCTGCTGGAGTCTGTCCAGAAGAGATGGACTAGAAACATTGATGGACTTTCTGGCATGGACTATGGTGGTTGTCTGAGGAGCCTGAATTTGTTTCCCATCAAGGGCCAGCTTCTTAGGGCAGACCTGATCAAATATTGGAAAATTTTGCATTGGAAATCAGGGGATTTGCTAACTAAATTTTCTTTGGTTCCAAAAATTGGTGCAAGAGGTCATGGACTGAAGCTGGTGTTTCCTGCTCGTTCCTCTGTAGGTCCTTCAGTGTGAGATGCGTAGGGGTGAGAAATGGCTTGCCTGCTGACATAGTGCAGTTGACAGATATCACTTGCTAGAAGCAAGCCCTTGCTGGTCTGATGTATGAGGAATTCTAAGATTTTGACTAGGCTGATGAAGTTTAATTTATTTGTAGGGATGTGTGTGAAAGCATATATGTATTTTTTTGTAGTGTTTATATATGTCCATGTCCATATCTATATATATACATATA
>SDVV010023685.1:0-12714 GCA_016164225.1 Gammarus roeselii
AAGTATATAAATATATATTATTTTTTGGAAACGAACATGAAATGGATAAAAAAAGTATCAATATTAGTGTTCATACTGCATTTTAAATAATCAATGAAAGTTGTTCATTACAAAATATTGTGGTAACCGAATTCCCTGTTTATTTCATATGCCAAAAGGACGCTTTATTGACCAAATGACTCTCGTTCTACATCTTCATGTTGATTTTAATGGCCCAACAGAAAGGTTTTAGCTGAATGTAGTTATTTCAGCAAACATTTTTTACAGGGGCCTTTTTATTATACCAATCTATTGGAGCTGTTGGAACCGAATGGGCGAAGATGACAGTTGAGCAAGTAACTGTTTGCGGATGAGACGACACTGATGAAAGCAGAAGAGGAGGAGCGGTGTAGGCTAGTAGCGGAGTTAGGTAGAGTGTGTGAGAGAAGAAAGCTTCGAGCGAATGTGGGGAAAAGTAGAATAATGTGATGCTTGAGAAATGTCTATGCGAGCAGAATTAGTGTCCTCCTAAATGGAGAGTCCTTGGACGAAGTGCAGAGTTTCAATTATCTGGGCTCTCATGCTGAGAAAACTGGACTAGTGGAAACTGAGGTGAAGTCACGAGAAAAAAACGTGTAAAGTGTTTGGTGCTGTGAATAGTATAATAAGCTGTATGACGTTGGGGATGGATACAAAGAGAAAGTTTCATAAGGGGGAAATTGTCCCAACTGTGCTCTACGGAGTTGAGACTTTAGGCGCAAGCGCAGAAGAGAGAAAAAGGTTGAATGGTTTCGCGATGAAATGTTTGCGGAGCATGACTTGTGTGACGCCGAGAGACGGGATCAATAACGACCTGGACTGAATTAGAATAGGGATGGTGAAGAAATTAGAGGACAGGATTGAATTGCGTGTTTTGAGATGATTCGGGCACATAGTGAGGATGGATGAAGGGCACATTGGTAGAAAGGGGGTTGGATACAGAGGCGAGTGGACGTTGGCCTAGAGGTAGACCAAAGTTTGGATAGGAAGTGTCACTCCATTCAGATTAAATTATGTGCAGATGAAGGTTTGACATCCTTCCGTCATATTAAGTCGGCAGACAAGATTCCACTCGTGACTTTCATCAGCTGTAACCAGGTAAAGAGCGGGTGGATTAGTAAAACTATTAACCAAACAAATGGGTTCCAGCTTTAGGTCACTGAGATAAATTGCCTTCAATATCTCGTATTCTCACTTATATCGGCTCGAATGGATAGGCAGTAACCAGCCGATTCGATCACTAATGAAATTTTTCAAATGTCGCAGTATAATTTTCATTGACGTCAGTTGAACGAGAGTAGTTGCGAAAACGAACCCATGCAATTTATCCAAGAGCAGAATGATGTGAATTACTTGGACGACAAATCTGAAATTCTAATGAACAGGATCCTTTTGAAGGCGCTGTCGAGCATACTTATTACATGAAAATTCCGCGAATCATTAGCTACGGGCGAGTCTACCTACTGGTGTGTGTGTGTGTGTGGTGAGTGTGTGAGTAATAATGTAGAATTAAGGTGATATCCGTCAACATCTCTCGACGCTTTTCTGATTAATACAAATTTACCAATTTAGAATATTTGAGATTTTTTTTCCACTTTTAACACGTAATCTTGATTTTATTTTGTTCACATTGACCCGTTATTGGTAATCTTGTCGTGGGACCGCACATATATGCTGTGCATATATGTATGGTTCAGCGACGAACATTGTATTATTTACATGATGTATTGAAGAATAACGTGACAGTTCGATTCTATCCCCACTATAATAGGTTAATAGTGCACTGGACTTTGAAACGTTCACTACTTCGTTTTGCTAGGTTTATATTAATGTTAAACAGTCTGGTAATACATTTACAGAAAGCACTCATAGGCAAAAATAATATCCTATGCAACCTACTTGTCTCGTTTAAGAAAAATTCAATTTACCACGCAGACGCGTTCAAGTTCAACAGCTGAATGCGACCAATGATCCAAGCAATTTAATAACCACGTGGAGGAGTAAAATTTATATACTATTAGGAATCCCAACTATTGTATACCAACGATCACCTGTTCTATGGAAATTTACCAGGTTGGAGAGTTGGCGCTGAGTTGTAAATGTACTATAACGTGTTCACATAAGCAGAATGGCAAGATGTTGTTCCCATGAACGTTATTTATTTGTACGCATTTCTTCAGATGGTATTTGTTAATACTCTTCAGAAACTAAATTAGATCAATCGGACGCTTTAAATGACTGCCATTGAAATAAATGGACCCTATTCCACGGATTTAAATTGTAAACAGAATTTCAATGACCCGAAATCTGGTGCACCTTTAACAAGGATTGATATTGGCTGTATCGATTTTGGAGGCTTTCCCTGCTGGAAAGAATATACATTGTTCGACGTTCGAATGATTCTGGATGATTTGACCAGTTTCGTGACGTATTTCCACAGGTAATCGTCGTCACAAATTAATTACTATTATGTATACATCATCTATTTTTACCGTCTGGCGATGGGTTATCGATTCTGAAAAATAATAAACTAAATTTCATCTTCGAATACACTATTTGAATTTCGGAAAAGAAAGTTAAATTACACTCGTCACAGTTCATCTCAAATGGGCCCCCGATTCGTTTTCACTATACTGGAAAATAAATTGATCACATGAGTTCCCTTGAATAAATGCGTGGTATGCGACCCAGTCAAGGCGTGAGTAATCGATCCGTAAACATGTAACTACGAAAATATGATTCAAGATATTCGAGGGAGGTATTTTTATGTCGATGTGTCGTTTGGCCAAATGAGTTTGATGTCACTCGATGTTCTATGAATTCGATCATGTTAATGAGTGTTATCACATAGACCACTACAACTTTAAGAGATGCAGTATATTTGTAAAAAGAAGAGCATGAAGATCATATATATCAACCCCTTTTAGAAATTAGGACAAATCTGGTTCAAGTTACAAACAAGGTTCGGCTGAATGGTCGAACCCTGTCTCTTACATGTTCTTTTTTATGTATGGCTTCGCTTCAAAACGTTCGATAATGAACAGCACTTCAATGTGTTTGAGTTTCTGATCGTTTGGCTTTGAAGGACCTATAAAGCGTGGACTAAAGCCAACACAGCTGGAGCTACTCCATAGTGTCGGCACCGCTGTGAAGGTGGTTAAAGGCGTCCTGCTTATCATCTCATATGCATTATAATACAATAGGTCATGTCCTCTCATATGTGAAATAGCGTTGTAAGATTTGGAAATAATTACGGTATACAAGCAATACATAATAATTGTGGTATACAAGCATTACATAATAATTGTAGTATACGAGCAATACATAAAATTTCTGGTATACAAGGAACACATAATAATTATGATATACAAGCAACACATAATAATTATGATACACAAGTAATACATAATAATTATGGTATACAATCAATACATAATAAATATGGTATACAAACAATACATAATAATTATGGTATACAAGCAATACATAATAATTTTGATATACACCCAACACATAATAATTATGGGATACAAGCGATACATAATAATTATGGTATGCAAGCAATACATAATAAATATGGTATACATGTAATACCTAATAAGTATGGTATACAAACAATACATTTTTAATCTGCTTCCATTTAATCAATTAGATTTTTGAGTCAAGTATCGAGTTTCAGTTTATTCTATAAGTCCCACTTTCAATTTACCTTGATGCGTTAATGATCACTTGTCAATTTTGGGTCTCTGATAATAATTTCAATTTGATGAGTGTTTAACTTCATTTAAACTATTGCATCGACAGTTTTTATTGAACGAAATTGGAATCGTATATGCTCAAAATGTATCAACGTGCAGCTATCTATGCTTATTCTCAATAAATTATCGATCATTGAAATGGCTAGTAACAAACCATTTCAAATGTTCGTGAAACAAACCAAATTATGTAAAATTCTAGTACATCAACATCATTTGACAACTAAGAATAGGATGCAGATCGGTGGAAGGCAAGTCAGTTAAGGAGAGATCTATTATACTGGTGTAACTGTTGTCACACAATACTTTTTACTGTGCACTTCACACATCAACATCGAATGGATGCTGCTACGTCTGCTAATATACTGATTTTGTATATGTTATCCTAAAATACCTGTTCGGTTACAGCACTACACTATGCATGAAAACGTCACAATCTTCTTAGCTTCATCAGGCTATAGATTTCCCAATACTTTCTGATGTCAATTTCCACTTTGAGAAAAAAATATTGCATATCCAATGTACCATGATCTTTTTTTGTATGTTCGGCGATAGCCTACTAATGACATATGACATTGATGGGAGGAAAACTTCGAGTGAAGGACGGATGCGTATTACGAAAATGTACCGAGTCATCCTTAGTGTTCAGGATACCGACATTAGAGACCAGATATTGTATTAGAACGATCAGAATTCAATTCTCGTGTAAGTTGTCAAATGCAAAATTGTATGGAATATCGTAAATTATCAGTTGAATTGTTTTATTCAGAATGCTCCATAACTATTGAGATTGAAATGAAAAGGAAGTGTGCTAGCACATAAAACCTTTACTATATAAATGAATGAAACAAATTGAATGCTCATGAACAAGAGCATTCAAGTTGTTTCATTCATTAGGATCAGACATGCTATGAAATATCAGTGTAGAAGAATTCTGAAGTCTCTTTTACGTTCATCTGGAGAGTAATGTTGAGTTAAATTGGTTGGTGAGTCATAGCGACGTCAGAGTTCCAGTAAAGTACACAAAAACAACTTCAACATTGTGGAATCGAACCAGGACTTATTTTCGAAGTACAAACAAAAAACATTAAAATGCAAAGGAATCCAAGAAAAAAAAATCAAAGCAATATGGGGATTTTCCTTCTGATTCCGAATATTCTCCCATTTCACACGGGAATAAGGGAGAAAAAGGATAGGCGTCTGAAATTTGAATTCGATTATATTGAATTGTGACAAAACCGAACCAACAATACGTACAGTAGTCAATCCTGACCTAACCTAGCCTTACTCATCGTCTGCATCAGTTTTTCTGTGACAAAATGTATGGCTAATTTTGCCGACATGATGCAGTGAACATGCGAATTAGAAAATTCTTAGATTGTCGAATGAATACTTATGTGAATCATTAAGATATATCTAAATACGACTACCATTGTTGATAAAATTACACATTACCCCAGACGCCTAACATCGATTTAGTTCAGCCGACGCTGTCGACGTCACGCACAGCTCTAAGTATTCCCGAGGTGTATAACAGCGTCCGTGTGTCTTGATGTTGGGAGACTCAGGTTCGAGTACATCGAACCTAAGTGATAGATACGAACAAAGAAAGGTGGATTGTACCCTTGCCTAGTGCCTATTTCATATACAGGATGTTTATAATTGGTTTACCCAACAAAATATAGATTTTTTTTCTATTCTACGGTATGCACTGAGTTAGAATTTTTGTATATATCTGGCAATAAATGAGTGAATAATAATTTTGCATCCAATAAACAAGTGTCGCAAATATAACCCACTACCAACCGAGATGTTCACCAGACACCTGCGCAAATGGAGCCGTCAAACGGAATATCAGCATCCAGCACGATGTCGATGCAGAATAGTAGAATAGTAGCAAAATTACTATTTCATCAAGATATTCACGACTATTGAGAACATAGAACCGTGAAGAGCAGCGATCATAGGAAGGAACAAGATTTTTTTGTATTCGTACTCACTCGGTGGGGTAATTGTTTCAATGCTAATTTTATATAGGCATATATATAATACACAAAGTCAATGATACGTATAATTATATGAGAAAGTTACCATTACAGGGTGTATTACAACACGTATACGATTCATTGACAGGTATTGAATGATTTTTTTAGTCAGGCACGTAAATAAATGGTATTCCTTACATCACAATAATCCTATACGTATAACTGACGCTGGTGGTGGGGGCTATGGGTGCTCTTGGAGCTCGTGCGGCAGTGCTTGTGGCTGGTCAATTTACTTCAGACATCCTTCAGTACAAATTTCACAATGTCTCGCTGTAAAAAACACAATTTACGTGAGTTTGCCTGCTAAAATAATTGACTTGAAATTACTTATTGATTAAGTAATAGCCGTACATTTTCTTCTTGATCAAACAATGTAAAGATCTCTTCATGTTCCCCTTACACCCACCTCACAATGCACTTCGTGACTTGTAAATGTTGTTGTATAGTTATGATGTCACCGACGCGGTAATACTGGTCCGGTTATTATTTGCTTATCATGTGTGCAGTGCTTAACTCAGAGTCAGAATAATAGCACACCCTGGAGCTGTGAGTAAGTCTGAGCACAATTGTTAGAATTGTTGTCTGATGCCTGGATATGCTCATGTATTCTATTTTGTATTCGTTATTTGAACGCATTTTTCGGTATTTAACGCACCTAAAAGTATAACACCACTGATATATAGCAAAAAATGTGTATACATCCGGACCATATGTACGAAAGTGACATAAAATCAACCCAAGAATTCTTGTCTCAAATATTTTTTTTATAGTTGCAGGAACTTTAATGAAGTACTCATTAGTTTACAGAGAACTTTGCTGAACCAAATACCTCACCCGACAATATTTTACCATGGATTGAAAGTGTATTATGTTTTTTTTTTGGCACACCTTGTGAAATGCCATAATTCCACGTGCTATCTCGTTAATAAAGGATTTCTATTTTATTTGATTTATTTATGGTACCACAAAATGCCAAATAGTACAACCTATAAGATGATGAATATTGATTTGCCTCTAAAACATTTCAAGCACAATCGTTAAAATGAGCTCACCGAACGGCACTAGAGTTAACGTTTGTAATTGTGACGTTGATTTTTGGCCCCGCAATATCGACCATCAAACGATACTGGTTACAGAGGATAAATAATTCCACTTAAAGCCCCATTCTAACAGTCAAAACTCATGATACTCCTTCAATGGAACTACGTTTATGTACAAGGCGGTGGAATGGTGATGACATGGGTTGCAATTGTGGAGGGGGAATGCAACCGATTGTGTTCTTTGAAGACGGCGCATCAGATAATATCAAAAAATCCCTCAGTATCATTAGCAGCGGCCTTCTGTTAGGTCAGAGGATGCTCCTACCAACAGGATGGTGCTCCTGCTCATTTCTCCAACGAGTGTCTCGCATTTTTTACGGACAGATTTCCAGAACGAGTAATCAGCTGCCGAACTAACCAGTCCCAGGCCCGCTCATTGTCCTGACACCCGCCCGTTCGACCACGGGTTTGGGGAGAGATGGAAGCCAACGACAGTAGCGCAAGTTTACGACTTATGAATATCTGAAAACATTGCAAAGTAAGAACGTGACAGAAATGAGCAAGGAAAAGTTTGACGTGCAGTTGCAGGTTCCATCCGAAAGGTTCATATCTGCTATCGTAAGACTAGGTCTAATTTCAGAGTTGTAAATTTACTTCCGTCATTAGATGCATTAAAATATTTCAAGTCCAATCTTTTTCCATCCATATTAATTCATAGTTGAAAATTGGTTATGAACTAAATTAACACCCTGTATGCGTCAGTTCATGCTAACTTATTCCCGAAGTGAACACTCAGTTACAAAATAACCTTTGAAAAACATTTAGTTACTGAGTCTCTTAGGGACTTTGGATTTCACGGTGACAGGAATCTTGAACACTGACACTAAACTTAAATATATCACACCCGAACTGAGATAGCTGGAAAATTACTACTCAATTTAATTCAGATCATTTTACCAGGCAACAATAGACATATGATTCATCTTACTATGAGTATTCAAGTCAAAAAACTCATAAGACTCAATATTGTTAATTGATGTCACCGTAATAAATATATTAATAGACTTATTTCTCCAGTATTTGTGTAACGGGATATTTCTATGATGATCAGTGGAAAAAAATATGATTTGTCTGTTAATTTAGCGTATAAAAAACAGTATAATATTTGGGAAAATCCAGGAAATTTCGTCATGTTAACAATTTTATTCCAGGCATCCAGTTATTCAACTCACCTAAATCTTGACGAGCAAAGACCTAATTCCGGGACCACCACCAGTTACAACTGCGTGAAAAATCCGAGTCACTGCGCTAGAGTTAATTGGTAATTTTTACATTTTTCCAGTTGATTTACTGTGTTAAATGCTGTCATGTTTCCATATACTTGACTTATTAAGGTGTGTTGAATTACTCCGTTAGTTAGCTAATGAGGTATCATCTCGCATTCATTTGAATGCCAAGTCATGTGCAAGGAAACGATATCTGTTGCGTCATTTTTTTACTTGCAAATAACGGAAAATTAGCTCATTAAGAGTATAAAACTGTTAATCAGGTGCATGTTAGCTCTGGTCATGACTATAGGTTTAATCGTTCACGTGCTGGGCTGTGCTCTGGCCACCTACTTGTCAATGGGTGATTTCATCAGGGTTCAAAGAAAACGTTTGCAGTAAACATGAGTGTGGTTTTAGATTTCTTTGTGAGGCCTTGAAGAAAAGGTGATACAATAGTGATTAAAATTCGAAAACTGTTCATCTCTACCACTTGAGCAAACTATAATTTTTCCTCATACAATTATCATGACTAGTGATTATCGATTTGTAGAGAGTTATTTATGTCTCAACAAACCCCCAAACGAAATCCACACATCGATATTTCCATATGTTAAAGTTACGGCAATCAACGATCCTTTAGGTTTAGTGTTAACTGAATATTAATATGACTCTGCCTGGGCTGCTGTGCCAACAACCATTAGCCTGACACAATGTATGTTGTGATGTCCTACATAGGTAACCTACTGTCAACTCATGGTTTGTAACCAATCCAATATAAAATCAGGGTAATGTTGGGTATAATAAAAACCATGTGTTAGGTCGTGGTGTCTGATTCCTATAATATGGTTTCTCAAGATGATCTATGTGGGAACTTGTGGACCAGGGTACCATTGCATTAAATGGATGTCTCCTACCTGATCACATAAAAAGAATTTCTATAAATATTATTGAAATACAATTATACTGGTGCATCAGCAAAATAATGCGGATTGTTCGGCATGCAGGATCAGTGATGCATTCAAGAAGTATAAGGAATTCGACAATTCTATGACTGCTCGTTTTTCATGTGTTGTAAAAATATCAATAAGTATAATTGGATGGTTCTGCTTCAAAACACAAGGAACATGTTAATAGTATTGGCCGTTTTTTAATGCAAAATTTTTGAACAATTTATGTAAAAAATTTATTCTGACACAAGGGCTCTTTGCAGCTGTGGAATTATCACGTGTGATCTCTGGTCACGCGTATACTGGCAAAGTGTTATTCTCTAAATCGACCTCTTCCACGAGTGTTTCCCTCTCGAAGAAAGATTAGCCGATGGGTGACGTTCACAATGACTTCTCTGTCCTAATGGCAGTTAAGTTAGTGAACTTGCTTTGCAACAGTTTTCCACAGTCGGTTTCATTTTGAGCATAAAGATATTGTACCATGTCTAAAAAACTAATCCGACAACAAAGTCAGAACAGGCGCATGTGCGGGCTGGTAGAAGAGTGAAGTAAGTGGTCAGAAATCTCAAGAAATACAAGGTAAAAATATGGACAAAGTTGCCAAGTGCAACCCGAATGGATTCTATGCAAATGTGAACGAGAGACGTGTCGTTCATGACAGCATTGACCCTCTACGAGATAGTGCAGGTGATTCGAAATAATCTGATGCAGACATGTCCATGATAATCAACAAATGGTTTGTAATCGTCTTTTCCAATGAGATTGTGAATGATATCCCAGATGTCCAACTGCCAGGAAAAGTGAAACCTTTGGAAAATGTTCACCCTCCTCGTTGGTGAAGTGAAGGAACAACTCAGCAAGCTAAATATTTACAAATCAACAGTACCAGATAACCGGCATCCGAGAATGCTACGGAACCTCACCGAAATCATAAATCCTCCACTTACAGAGGTCTTTAACATGTTTATGACGACTGGAATTATTACAAAAGATTGGAGAAAAACAGACACCACAGTCATATTTAAGAAGGGTAGTAGGCAAGAGCCAGGTAACTATAGACCAATCAGTCTCACATATGTGGTCGGTAAAACCTAGGAAAGATTGATGAAAACAGGTATAACTTGTCTCCTCGAAAGAAACCACCTCATCACGGATACCCAACATGACTTCAGAAGTAAACATAACTGAATGTCCAATCTCCCTGACTTTTCCATATGGTCACCGATAAATACGGTGAAAGCAAATCTGTCATTCTCATATATCCTAATTTTCCAAAGGCATTTGAGAAAGTACCCAACGAACGCCTACTGAGAAAAGTGGAGGGGCTTTCCATAACTGGAAACGTAGCCCGGTGGCTCCGAAATTGGTAACTGATCTGTGTTGGACTAAGAGAAAGTGAGTGGGGTACAGTAACATCAGGACTACCCCAAGGCAGTCATGGTCTTTTTCCATTTCCAATCTATATAAAAGACCTCTACACCGACATCGTTTGCAAGTTATCAATATTTGCTGATAATACAAAACTCTGCCACAAAGTGGACTGTGAGCATGGTCGCATAACTATCCAAAAGGATCTCAATAAATTAATAGGCTGGTCTGATAGGTGGAAAATGAACTTTAATATAGGCCAATGCACTGTTATACTCATTGGAGCATAAAATCGAAATTCTGCCAACGTAATGGCAGACCAGCACAAGCCCGAAGTCGAACAACAATGAGACCTTGGAATATTATTAATCGAAATCGTAAGTGGAAAAATAAAGTGGTAGCTGACTACGAAAAAAAGGCTATAGAGTCCTTGGCTTTATATCCACGAACTTCCCCAACAGGTCCAGGGACTTCATTCTTCCATTATAAACTTCACTCGTTCTTGCACAGGTACTTGCAGTACAATTTTGGTCCCCTCACCTTAGAGGTGATATCAACAAAATTGAATTTTGTTAATACCCAAGCGGGTTTACTAGAGATAGCCCTGCGGGCCTCTTTGACCGAAATTTTGACCCAAGGAACAGGAATAATGGACCAAAACAACAGCTAAAACCATTCAGATCATCAATGACCGAAAATATTTTTCTAATCAAGATACCAACAGTTTCAACCGTTTACCACATGATGTGGTTGACTATAACAACGTAACCACCTTTAAAACCCACCTCGACCAACACTGGGAAACTAATCCACCAGCTTTCTAAGAAAATGTGACGTCAGGACTATGCCGCCAAGGTGGCAACACATTCCGTTGGAGCCTTCATCATTCGGCTACCTGTGAGAGATGGGCCCTCATCGAGGATGGGCTAATTGTACTGCAAATTTAATTTGGAATACTGTTAGAATAGACTCTTCAGCCCGTCCCAGGCCTCCTCCTACTACTACTACTCTAAATTCTTCATGAGTGTATTACTGCTGAACTAACATTGCATTTTCAAACAAGTAACTGAAGAGTAATCTGTCCGAGAACGGTATCGATATCTGCAGCAGAACGGGATCGATGTCGACAACAAAACGGTAACGATATCTGTAGCAAAACGGTTATGATAGCTATTATTTTTATATGGGAACGGTATCGATATTTGTACCGTTCAATCGGAACAAGCATTCACGACGGCACCGACTTATGTAGATTTAAGTCGGCACAATCATCGTCAGTGCGGGTGTCGGAACAGCTTTCGATTCTGGAATTGATTAGTGCAGATATATTTCGTTTATCCCGCAAATATTCTTCACTAATCGGCATCGATCAAAGGCTTGATCGGCACCAATTTTTAGCAGGGATTGGGTGGCTCATCTCAGTTCTCATTTATGTTTACACTAGAGTTTGTTTCCTTACCTGACGTCATTTCACAAAATGTGAAAAAAATATTCGTTACGTTTGCTCAGCTATCTGATGGAAGCTCAGAATGGTCTGTGTTTTTCAGGCTCACAGACGCGTAGTTTTGCTTCTCGTGGTGCGGATCTCTGAGAGAGCAATACAATCAGAGTAGCGGCGTCGGACAGGACGGGGACGACTGATCTTGGAGGCGCTGAGTCTTAGTGAGGATCACTGCCGGATTAGGTTAGGATCACTGCCGGTTTAGGTCATGATCAGAAGGCACGGAATGCAAGATAAAAGGTGATACCTCATCTGTTTGACAAATTGAATTGTTTTATAGCTTTTACAGTGTGTTTTCTTTGCTCGGAACGAATATTGATATTGGTCGAATGGATGAAGGAATGTTCAATATTGACCTCAGATATGCTATCTGGAATCGTTTAGTGATTGAAATCACAAACAAATAATAGTTAGTGCAAATCTCGCCCATCTGCCGTCATCTAATCGAACAGAAGATTTGATATTGATTATTTGAAGATAATTACACGTGCTGGATGGATGCCGGCCATGCACAAGTTCCAATCAACTTTTATTAAACCGATTCCAAATAGTATCGGAAGTAGAGAGGCCCGAAATATTGTATGATTTTTTTTGTTGCATAATTTATTTAGGACCTGAGGACCGATCGATAGAACCGATTTTCTTGCGGTGACTTAAAAAATGGCAGATTGGACGCAAGGACGTCCGGTCGTCCTCCGGACGTCGTCGAGATAAACCGAAGGCCTCGATTGAAAAAATAAAAGTTCTACCGCAGCCGATTGTTCCCATAAAG